>PVLC010021521.1:0-27848 GCA_004027655.1 Graphiurus murinus
TTGTAATCCCAGCATTCGGGAGGCTGAGACCGGAGGATCCGGGTTCGCGGCCAGCCTCAGCTACCTAGTGAGGCACTCCGCAACTTAGTGAGACCCGGTTTCGAAATAAAGAGTAAAAAATAGGGCTGGGGGTGTAGCTCGAAGGTAGAATGCCCCTGAGTTCAATCCCCAGTACCGCAAAAAAAAAAAAAAAAAAAAATTTCTTTTGCTGGGCGTGGTAGCACATGCTTGTAATCCTAGTACTTGGGAGGCTGAGATGGGAAGTTCACAGGTTTGAGGACACCCTCAGCAAGTAGTGAGACTCTCATCAACCTAAAGAGACTTTCAAAAATGTAAAGATAAAATAGGGCTAGAAGTATAGTTCAGAGGTAGAATGTCCCTTTTGAGATAAGGTGTGTGTGTGTGTGTGTGTGTGTGTGTGTGTGTGTGTGATATTGGGAATTGAAACCAGAGGCATTCTACCTCCAAGCTACACACCCAGCCCTTTATTTTTTTGTTTTGAAACAGGGTCTCACTAGGTTGCTAAGAGTTTCACTAAATTGTGTCTTGAACCTGCTATCCTCCTGTCTTGGCCTTCCAGGTATTGGGATTATAGGCCTGTGCCACCACGCCCAGCAGCGGAGACATTCTTGATTTTCACACCCAGGGGATTGTGCTATTGACATTTAAGTGGGTAGAGGCCAGGGAAGCCACTAAATATCCTATCATGCACAGGACAGCCTCCTTATGACAAAGAATTATCCAGGCCAAATGTCAGTAATGCCCACTCCGCAACTTAGTGAGACCTGGTTTCAAAATAAAGAATAAAAAATAGGGCTGGGGGTATAGCTCAGAGGTAGAATGCCCCTGACTTCAACCCCCAGTACCGCAAAAAAAAAAAAAAAAAAAAAAAAAAAAATGCCAGTAATGCCAAGGTTGAGAAATCCTGCTCCAGGAGAGGAGGCGGCAGAGAATTGGATTCATCTACAACTGGGTTTCTGCTATGCAGGTGGAACAAAAGAATAACTGGCAAGGGGTCATCTGTAGACAGTTCAGTTATTACTGAAGTAGGGCATGACAGGGTTTAGGTTAGAAGAGAAGCACATGATGTCAGAAGCTGATATGCAGCTCTTAGAAAGCCAACAAGTTGAAGTTATAGAGGGTGTGAGGCCCTGGGTTCAATCCAGCACTGCAACTCCCCTCCCCCCCCAAAAAGCTATAGAAGTAACAATGAAGTTAAAGAGTAGTCAAGTGTAAAGGGATGAAAGAATTAGAATAAAAGAAACAGAGAAATGTTAAGAATTTGAGATTTCAGAGGTAGAAAAAGCCATGTATGGCACACATCTGTATCTTAGCTACTTGGGTACTTAGGAGGCTGAAGCAGGATGATTGCTTGAGTATCCAAGTTCTGGACCACACAGTGAGACCCTGACTCAAAAAAAAAAAAAAAAAAAAAAAAATCAAAAAGATTTTAGAGGTAGAGCAAAATGGGTGAGAGGTTATGATCTAAGGAGGAGCCTGAAAGGCAGGTAGCTGGTGGGTTGGGGAACAAAACAAAAAAAAAAAGAATATTTTCAGAGCATCTCTAATGAACAAATAGACGTAATCAGAGTCCTAAAGGGGCATGGATCATCTCTCTCTCTCTCTCTCTCTTTCTTTTTTTGGTACTGGGGATTGAACCCAGGCATTCTATCTTTGACCTACACCCCAGCCCAATTTTATTTCTTATTTGGAAACAGGGACTTGCTAGGTTGATGTGAGTCTCACTACTGAAACTTGCTGAAGCTGTCCTTGAACCTGCGAATCCTCCTGTCTCAGGCTCTCAAGTACAGGAATTACAGGCATGTGCCACCATGCCCGGCATTCTCTCTCTTACTTACTGATAGTTGAGGTTTTTGAGTTTTTTCTTTTTTTAGATTAGGTCTTGCTATATTGCTCAGGCTGATCCCAAACTTGTGGGCTCAGGCTAGCTTCCTACCTCAGCCTCACCCTTCCAAGTAGCTGAAACTACAAGTTTAGCTGTAGTTCTTACCTGTCCTTCACAAGTTTCTTTGTAGAGTTCCAGCTTCCTTAAAAGGTCCTCATTTTCTGCATCACACTCAGCCATCTTCTTTTGATAATATTTCAGAAGCTCCTCAGAAGGGCAGAGGACCGCCAGGCGATCCTCAATCGAAGGCAGGGGCGTTGACTCCATTGAATTTGCCATTCCCCTCCGCGTGGGGCAACTGCCACCAGAGGCAACTCTATGTTTGGAGGCAATTGTTAGTGTATGTGAAATTTTTTTTTTTTTTTTGCGGTACTGGGGATTGAACTCAGGGGCATTATACCTCCGAGCTATACCCCCAGCCCTATTTTTTATTCTTTATTTTGAAATCGAGTCTCACTAAGTTGCGGAGGGCCTCACTAGGTAGGTGAGGCTGGCCTCGAACCCGGATCCTCCGGTCTCAGCCTCCCGAATGCTGGGATTACAAGCGTGTGCCACCACGCCCGGCTCAGTGTATGTGAAATTTGAGAGAATGTATTTCATTAAATTCTGTGAACATAGCTGGGCTATGTAATCCCAGTTCTTGGGAGGCTGAGACAGGAGGATCACAGGTTTGAAACCAGCCTCAGCAACTTAGTGAGACTCTCATCAACCTAGTGAGACCCTGTTTCAACTAAAGAATAAAAAATAGGACTGGGGACATAGCTTGGAGGTAGAAGGCCCCTGGGCTCAATCCCCAGTACCACAAAAATAAATAAACAAAATAATGTTAGAGACTAAAATGATCATTTAAAAATACATATTCGAGCTGGGCGTGGTGGCGCACGCTTGTAATCCCAGTATTTGGGAGACTGAGACCGGAAGATTCGGGTTCGAGGCAAGCCTCAGCTACCTAGTGAGGCCCTCTGAAACTTAGTGAGACCCTGTTTCAAAAATAAAGAGTTAAAAATTGGGCTGGGGGTATAGCTCGAGGTAGAATGCCCCTGAGTTCAATCCCCAGTACCGCAAAAACAACAACAACAACAACAAAAAAACATATTCTAGCCGGCATGGTGGCGCACACTTGTAATCCCAGCACTTGGGAGGCTGAGACCAGAGGATCCGGGTTCGTGTCCAGCCTCAGCTACTTAATGAGGCCCTCCGAAACTTAGTGAGACCCTGTTTCAAAATAAAGAATAAAAAATAGGACTGGAGCCGGTTGTGGTGGCACACACTTGCAATCCCAGCATTTGGGAGGCTGAGTACGGAGGATCTGAGTTCGAGGCCAGCCTCAGCTACCTAGTGAAGCACTCCGCAACTTAGTGAGAACCTGGTTCAAAATAATAAAAAAATATATGGCTAGGGGTATAGCTCCAAGGTAGAATGCCCCTGAGTTCAATCCCCAGTACCACAAAAAAAAAGGGGCTGGGGGTGTAGCTTGGAGGTAGAATGCCCCTGGGTTCAATCCCCAGTACCGCAAAAGAAAAAAAAAAAATTAGTATCATAAGACATATAGAAACAGAAACAACCACATCAGATCCTAAATTCTAGGATCTGACATTTGAATTGTGTAGATTAGGACCAGGTGATATAAATGGCAAAAGACTCTAATCAAAGGCCAGACAATAAGTTTTTGTTTGCTCAAACCATAGATTTAAGCTAACACAATGAAAGTTGGAAAAAAAATGGTCCAGAAATAAAGAAATGCTCATGTGAAAATCACTCCTTTGATTGACTGCAATTTACAACAACATAACAAAATAGGTATCAGAGTGGAGAAACTACACCAGAAGCCCAGAGTTATAGTTAATATACATATTCACTTCTCTCTCGCTCTTTTCTGGGGATTGAACCCAGGGCTGTTCTACTTCCGAGCTACATGTTTAGTCTTTTTTTTTTTTTAATTTGAAACAGGGTCTCACTAAGCTCCTGACTCTGGCCTGGAACCTGGGATCCTTCTTTTTTTTTTTTTGCGGTACTAGGGATTGAACTCAGGGGCGTTCTACCTCCAAGCTACACCCCCAGCCCTATTTTTTATTCTTTATTTTGAAACCGAGTCTCACTAAGTTGCGGAGTGCCTCACTAGGTAGCTGAGGCTGGCCGCGAACCCGGATCCTCCGGTCCCAGCCTCCCGAATGCTGGGATTACAAGCGTGCGCCACCACGCCCGGCTTCCTGGGATCCTTCTCTCTCAGCCTCCCAAGTACAGGGATTACAGGTGTGTGCCACCATGCCCGGCTACATGTTCACTTTTAAGTAAGCACATACAATGGAGATATTGACATTCATTCTCGCTGGGGGCATAGCTCAGTGGTAGAGCTCATAGGGCAAGGCCCTGGGTTCCATCCTTAGCACCAAAATAAAATCCCTCAACTCACAAGAAGAAAACATCTAACATTTGCTCAGTCATTAAGAGCTTTTTGGGAATAGGCTGTAGCTCAATGGCTGAGCATGCAGAGGCCTTGAGTTTAATCCCCAGCTCCACAAGAAAAAGCTTTTTAACAGAAACACTGTTTTATTTAATGTTTCATATTTTCAGAGGGGGTTGCCTATAACAACTTTGGGAAATGGGTTAATTGAAATAAGAGGTACTTCTGAGATTCTGCAGATGAGAGCTGTGACACTGAGATGGGGATGATGTGGCATGCAGCAAGTTGGTGGCAGAACTCAAATGAAAAGTCCCATGTTTATATACTGGTTGTTCTCTATAACCAGGATCTACTGCACTGTGCTTGGCCTCTCACACTAAACGAGTCCTAGTAGTACCATATAATAGGCCCTGTTTTTTTTTGCAGCACTGGGGATTGAATTCAGGGGCATTCTACCCCTGAGCTACACCCCTAGTCCTATTTTTTATTCTTTGTTTTCAAACAGGGTCTCACTAAGTTGTGGAATGCCTCACTAAGTAGCTGAGGCTGGCTGTGAACTCAGATCCTCCAGTCTCAGCCTCTCAAGTACTGGGATTACAAGTGTGTGCCATGCCTGGCTAGGCCCTGTTTTTTAATCTAAATTCTGAATAACAGACAAGTGAGATCTAATACAGTTCAACTAGAAATTTAAGAAGTATGTTTCCAAAGTCCTTGTAGCTCCTATGCTATCTTGGACTAAGACTATGGAAGGCTTAATTCCTTATTTAAACTACTCAAAAATAAGTAAATGTCTTACTTTCTGTAGACAGGGGTATGTGTTGGAGTAAAATTCATGCTGTCTTATTCACACCTATCAAATACAGAAAAATTCATAATGAGGGCATGGAAGAGAAAAAAAAATTATAAGATATACAGACTGATGTCCTCTCCAATATAGTTTTGAAATGCAGTTTAGTTTTTTTAGTATTGGAGTTGAATCCAGGGGCACTCCACCTCCAAGCTACAACCCCCAGTTCTTTTTTTTCATTTTGAAACAGGGTCTCAATAGGTTGCTGAGAGTCTCACTACTTGCTGAGGCTGTTCTCTAACCTGTGATCCTCCTGTCTCAGCCTCCCAAGTAATTGGATTACAGGTGTGTACCACCACACTGGCCCACCAACTCCTGAAATTTCATGTCTTTTTATAAGGTAATCTTCATTATTTTCAAAATAAAATCAGAATGGAATTGTGTATTTAGAGAGATAAGCATACTTATGAAGAAAAATTTCCTTAGTATCAATGTTATTGGCAATAGTAAAAAAACAAATCTACAATCTTTTTGCTGAATATAGGAGGGAGATGCAGAAAATGTCCTCTCCTCCCGCTTTCTTCCCTTTCCTTCCTTTCTTCTTTCTTTCTTTGGTGTGTGTGGTACTGGGGATTGAACCCAGAGGCAGTCTACCTCCAAGATACACTCCCAGCCCTATTTTTTATTCTTTATCTTAAAACACAGTCTCACTAGGTTGGTGAGAGTCTCACTACTTGCTGAGGCTGTCCTTGAACCTATGATCCTCCTGTCTCAGCCTCCCAAATACTGGAATTACAAGTGTGAACCAACACGTCCAGCTTACTTGCTTGCTTGCTTTCTTATCAAATCTAGGGCATCACACATGCTAGGCAAGTAGACTACCACTGAACTACATACTCACCACCACCACCCCCTTTTTTTGGTATTAAGGATTAAACCCAAGCTACACTTCCAGTCCTTTAAAAAAATTTTTAACTTTTGAACCAAATTCTCATTAAATTGCTAAGGGTCTTGCTAAGTTGCTGAAGTTGACCTTGAACCTGCTATCCGTTTGTCTCAGCCTCCCAAATACTGAAAATAAGGGTTTACACCACCACGTTTCCCTGTCTTCCTTTTTTTTTTTGTGGTACTAGGGATTGAACTCAGGGGCATTCTATCTTCGAGTTATACCCCCAGCCCTATTTTCTTAAAATTTATTTATTATTATTATTATTCAGCACGGATTTTTAATACATTTCTTGAGTACAACAGGGTTACATATACATTTACGACACATCAATCATTGTCAGAGCACAATTAGCACCACTTCTTCGTTTTCCATAGTCCACATTCCTAACATAGCTTGGTCAAGCAAACTTTCTAGAGTCATAAAACTATAACCTTTTAGAGACATATATTTACTTTCTAAGAAGTAAGAGGGTCTTTCATCTACGTATCCTGGAGCAATCTCCAGACTTCGAGACGCCAAAGTAGCCATAGCAGAAGAATCATGAGTATAATTACTCATATATGTAGACAGCAACTGCTAGAGGAGGGAAGGGCCCAGCTGGGCTCCCACAACTCCCTCGTTTTTATTTTAAAATGCACAAAGGACTGTGCCTGTCTTGGGTCACTTCCTACCAGGTGCATAATCTTACCGGTCATGGGGTCTCAATGAGTCATTCAATGGGCCCTGTCTTAGGTTGACATTGCCCTAAGAAAATCAAACCCTTCATTCTACCAGGCCCTGTGTGAGGCAGTGCTTGCAGTTTTATTCCATGTAAATCTGCTCGTATACTAACAAAGGTATTGCTCACAAGGCGTACAATGAGTGGTAGAATGCATAAGCCTAGAATGACTATTGCTGCTAATCCGATAACTCCTCCCAGCAAGGAGGTAAACGAGGGCTAAGTAGGCACCAAGGATTGAGTCCGATCTACAAATGTCTTAGCTGTTTCTGCCCAGCCCTATTTTTTAGTCTTTATTTTGAAACCGGGTCTCACTAAGCTGTGGAGTGCCTCACTAGGTATCTGAGGCCGGCCTCGAACCCAGATCCTCCAGTCTCTGCCTCCCAAATGCTGGGATTACAAGTGTACGCCACCACGCCCAGCTCCGTCTTCCTTTTTTGAGACAGGGTCTTGCTAAATTGCCCACATTGGCCTTAAACTGTGCTTTCTCTATTTTTTTTTTAATCTTAACAAAAGATTGCCTAGCATGAGTGAGGCCCTGGGTTCGATCCCCAGCACTGGACAAAACAAAAGTAAAGACAAACCTAACTTATCTTAGCAAATGAAAAAAAAATTACCTATAAACTTTTAAGAGGTTAACTGCCAGCCTTAGCAACTTTAGAGAGGCCTTCCACAACTTAGTGAGAACCTGTTTCAAAATAAATAAAAAAATAGGGTTGCAGGTGTAGCTCAGAGGTAAAACACCCCAGGTTCAATCCCTAGTATCACAATAAAATAAAATAGGACTGGGGCATAGCTCAGAGGTAGAATGCCCCCTGGGGTTCAATCCCCAGAAACACACACACACACACACACACACACACACACACACAGTAGCATAAGACCCTGAGCTCCTCTACTTGGTAATAATCTTACAGCTGGGCATGGTGGCACACCCTTGTAATCCCAGAACTTGGGAGGCTGAGACAGGAGGATCGGGGTTCATGTCCAGCCTTAGCTACTTAGTAAGGCCCTGTTTCAAAATAAAGAATAAGTGTCAGGTGAGGTGGCACACACTTGTAACCCCAGTACTTGGGAGGTTGAGACAGGAGGATCACAGGTTCATGGCCAGCCTCAGCTACTTAGTGAGGCCGTTTCAAAACAAAGAATAAAAAATAGGGCTGGGAGTATAGCTCTGAGATAGAATGCCCCTGGGTTCATTTCCCAGTACAGGAAAAAAAAAAAAAAAGAAGAGAATAGGACTGGGAGTGGAGCTTAGAGGTAGACTGCCCCTGGGTTCAATCCCCAGTACCAAAAAAAAAATAATAATAATAATAATAATCTTATCTTAGAAATTTTCAAGCCGGGTGTGGTGGCGCACACTTGTAATCCCAGCATTCGGGAAGCTGAGACGGGAGGATCCGGGTTCGAGACCAGCCTCAGCTACCTAGTGAGGCACTCCGGCACTCCCCAACTTAGTGAGACCCGGTTTCAAAATAAAAAGAATAAAAAATAGAGCTGGGGGTATAGCTCGGAGGTAGAATGCCCCTGAGTTCAATCCCCAGTACCGCAAAAAAAAAAAAAAAAAAAAAAAGAAATTTTCATGAAGATAAACTTCAGTTGGGGGGGGGGGAGGAAGAATACCATTCTGTTGTATAATATGGAGAGAGAAGAGATTGATTTTTTTTATTAGCTTTGGCAAAGGCTTTCTTATCATGTTTACTTTGTCTATCCGTTCTAACTCTGAGCAAGTCAAGAGATGATGAATGTCTGTTCTTACATTCTTTTACCTGGTATTTATTTACTTACAATCTTCAGTCCCAAAAGTGTGAAGAGAAATAATCAACACTGTTAATTCCATATATTGTCTTCCTGCTCAGACGCCATAGTGCCTCTCCCCACTACTCCCTGAAACCTTCCTGAATTTGGCTTCCAGACACCAATTCCTGAGCTTCCTCCCTCCTGGCTGCTCATTACTTTTCAGCTTGTCCTTCTTCATCTTTATCTAGACTCATTGCCTTGGTGACCTAGTGAAGGATCATGGTTTTCACATTTATACTTCCAGTCTTGACTGTGCCCTCCAGAGACACCCATCTCACTGTCTGCCCCATGCCTCCATCTGGATGTCTAACAGGTCCCTTAAGCTTAACGAGTATAAAATAGAGCCCCTGACAAATATTTCCCACCACCCAAAGCTGCTCTTCTCCCAGGATTCTACGTTCTAATAATTACTAATTCTATCCTGCCAGTTGCTTATGACAAAACAAAAACACTTAGCCGGGCATGGTGGCGCGCACGCTTGTAATCGCAGCATTTGGGAGGCTGAGACCGGAGCATCCGGGTTTGCGGCCAGCCTCAGCTACCTAGTGAGGCACTCCACAACTTAGTGAGACCCAGTTTCAAAATAAAGAATAAAAAATAGGGCTGGGGGTATAGCTCAGAGGTAGAATGACCCCGAGTTCAACCCCCAGTACCGCAAAAACAAACAAAAACAAAAACACTTGATTGGAGAGATTTTACCCCTGTTTATCTTTCACTCAATCATTAGCCAATCCCATTGGCTGTAACATAAAAATGTGTATAATCTAGGTTGGAAACATAACTCAGTGGTAGAATGCTTTCCTATCATGTGTGAGGCCTTTGGTTCTATTTCCAACACTGCAAAAAAAATTTTTTTAAGTGTAGAATATAACAACTACTCATCTCTACTGCTACTACTGCTCTGGTCGAACCCATTGTCGTCTCATTCTCAAATGGCTACGATAGCCTATTTGTTTTGGGGAGTTTTTCTTTGGTCCTGGAGATTGTACCCAGGGGCATTCTACCTCAAAGTTATATCCCCAGTCCTATTCTATTTTGAAAGTGTTTTCCTAAATTGCTGAGGCTGACTTCGAACCTGCAATCCTCCTGTCTCAGCCTCCCAACTATTACAGGCCTGCACCATGTGCTCAGCTCCTATTTTTGGGGGGTGGGGGTAGGAGTGGTGGTGGTACTGGGGATTAAACCCAGTGGTCGTCTACCTCTGAGCTACTCCCCCAGTCCTATTATATATTTTATTTTGAAACAGGGTCTCACTAAATTGCAGCGGGCCAAAGTTGCCGAGGTTGGCTGTGAACATGCAATTCTCCTGTGTCATCCTCCCCAGTACTGGTATTACAGGCTGCACCACTATTCCCGGCTTACAATAGCCTCTTAACTAGTCTCTCTGCTTCTACTTTCAAGCCCAGCCCTTGGAGTCTATTCTCTTCAGAGTTTTCCCAGGGGCCACTATTAGGTAACTGTCCTTTGGATTCACCTGCTGCTGAAGAACTCCAGTGACAGTTCAGGGAGATGCTTGCTCAAAGTGCTCCCTTTGTCTTCAGATGTTATAGAGTACTACATGCTGAGAATGCAGTCCCACTTTGTGTGGGGGGGTAGGTGGGTGGGGGCATGCTGGGGACCAAACCCGGGGGTGTTCTAACACTGTTATACCCTGGCCTTTTTATTTTATTTTGAGACAGGGTCCATTCATTTGCTCATGCTGGCCTTGAACTTGAGATACTCCTGCCTCAACTTCCTGAGTAGCTGTGATTATAGGTACGTACCACCTGACCTGGCTTCTCCAGTGACTTTATCTTATCCAAGAATATAGTTTTTAAAATGGCCTACAAGAGCCAGATGTGATGCACACACCTGGAATCCCTGTATTCAGGAGTCTGAGACAGGACTGCAGGTTTGTGGCCAGCCAGCCTCAGCAACATAGCAAGGCCCTGTGCAACTTGGTGAGACTTTTTCAAGATAAAAAAAATAAATAAAATAGGGCTGAGGATATATCTCAGAGGTAGAATGCCCTTGGGTTTAATCCCTAGTAACACACACACACACACACACACACACGCAACAAGGTCCTATATGGTCTGACTTTTTTTTATTAGCCTTAAGTTTGCTCAGTGTTTCAAAAAACACTGGCTTCTGATTTTCTTCAAACATGTTAGATAAAGTCCTACTTCAGAGCCACTGCACTTACAGTTTTCTTTGCCTATTATATTTTTTTCCCATTTATCTATGTGGCTTGCTCCCTTTTCTCCTTTAGGGTTCAAATATCACCTCCTTGCAGATGAAGTCTTCCTTGGCTACTCCAGCATTCCCTCATCCACCTTCTCTGCTTTACTTCTCTTTCTTTCTTTTTTTGTGTGTGTATGGTAACAGGGGCCTACTACCTCCAGGCTACACCCCCAGATCTATTTTATTCTTTATTTGGAAACAGGGTCTCACTAAGTTGCTGAGGTTGGCTTCAAACCTGCAATCCTCCTGTCTCAGCCTCCCAAGTACTAGGATTACAAGCATGAGCCACCACACCTGGCTTGTGTGTGTGTGGGGGGGCGACTGGGGATTAAACCCAAGGGTGTTCTCTGATCTACATCCTGGCTTATTTTGAAACAGGGTCTTGCTCAGTTGCTGAGAGCCTCACTAAGTTGCGGAAGCTGGCTGTGAACCTGCAACCCCCTGGCTCAGCATCACAAGTACTGAAATTACAGGTGTGTACCACCATGCCCGGCTCTCTGCTTTACCTTTCTTCATAACACTTACTACCATCTGACTTATTTACTTATTATCTGTCTCCCCACACTGGAATGTGTAAACTAAGGACAGGGATTTGTTGCCTTCACTGCTATATCCCAGTAACTAAAATAGTGCTGGGCTCATAAAGCGTGATGGTTCAAATCACTAATCCCAGTAGTTGAGAGGTTGGGACAGGAAATCATAGGTTCAAGGCTTGCCTCTGCAACTTAGACACTCAGGAACTTAGCAAGACCATGTTTTAAAAATAAAAAAGGGAGTGGGGCGTTGTGGCGCATGCTTATAATCCCAGTACTTGGGAGGCTGAGACAGGAGGATCCGGGTTCAAGGTCAGCCTCAGCTACTTAGTGAGGCCCTCTGCAACTTAGTGAGACCCTGTTTCAAAAATAAAGAATAAAAAATATGGCTGGGGATGTAGCTTGGAGGTAGAATGCCCCTTGGCTTCAATCCTCAGTACCGCAAGAAAAAAATAAAAGATAAAAAATAAAATAAAAAAGGAAGCTGGGCACGGTGATACACACTTGTAATTCTAGTACTTGGGAGGCTGAAATAGGAGGATCCTAAATTCAAGGACAGCATCAGCAAGGAGTGAGACTCTCAAACTAGTGAGACACTGTTTCAAAATAAAAATTAAAAAATAGGGCTGGAGCCAGGTGTGGTGGCGCATGCTTGTAATCCCAGCATTTGGGAGGTTGAGACCAGAGGATCCGGGTTCTCGGCAAGCCTCAGCTATCTAGTGAGACCCTATTTCAAAATAAAGAATAAAAAATAGGACTGGGGGCATAGCCTGGAGGTAGAATGCTCCTGGGTTCAATCCCCAGTACTACTACAAAAAAAAAAAAAAAAAAAAAAAAGAAAGGATGCCTCTAGGACCAATCCCCAGTACAAACAAACAAATAAAAAAGAACCCCTGGTGTAGTGGTGCCTGCTTGTAATCCTAGTACTTGGGAGGCTATGACAGGAGGATCACAGGTTTGAAGCTAGCCTCAGCAACTTAGGGAGGCTCTCAGCAGCTTAGCGAGACCCTGTTTCCAAATAAAAAATAAAAAATAGGTCTGGGGGTGTAATCCAGAGGTAGAAGGCCCCTGGGTTCTATCCCCAGCACCACAAAAAAAAAAAAAAAAAAAAGGTCTGGGGTATAGTTTAGTGAGAACACCCCTGGGTTCAATCTCTAGTACCAAAAAAAAAAAAGAAAAAAAATAGTGTTGGGCTCATTGCTCAATAAATATTTACTGAATATTTTAAATCATCAATATAAATTTGAAAGACTATTAAACATCCTTTTCTTCTACTGGTCAGTCTATCCAATTTAGCTAAATATATCTATTTCTGCTTTTCACATCCCATTTGCTTTCTTTTATGGCCATTTCTCTTCTCCTAATTCTTTCTTTTAAAATGATTAACCTAGTCAGGTATGGAGGCACATGCTTGTAATCCCAATCCTTGGGAGGCTGATACAGGAGGATCGCAGGTTTGTGGCCAGCCTCAGTTACTTAGTGAGGCTCTCTGCAACTTAGTGAGACCCTGTTTCAAAATAAAGAATAAAAAATAGATAGGTCTGGGGATGTAGCTTGAAGGTAGAATGCCCCTGGGTTCAATCCCCAGTACTGCAAAACAAAACAAAAACAAAAACCCAAAAATAAAATGATTAACCTATCAGGTGTGGTGGTACACACTTGTAATCCCAGTACTTGGGAGGCTGAGGCTGGAGGATCAAAGGTTCAAGGACTGCCTCAGCAAGTGGTGAGACTCTCATCAACCTAGCGAGACACTGTTTCAAAATAAAAATAAAATAGTACTGGAGGTGTAGCCTGGATGTAGAATGCCCCCCCGAGTTCAGTCCCCACTACCACAAAAAATAAATAAATAAAATAAAAGACTAACCTTTAAATTCACCTCCTTCCACAAACTTCTCCAAACTGTGCCAATGTGCCTCTTGTCAAAAATAACCTTGAAAATAAAAATGGTTATTGGATTGGTATGGTAGGATTGTGGGTGACATATTTTGTTTTTAATTAGCTTTATAGAGATGTAATTCATAAATACCATATAAATCATTCATTTGAAATGTTTAATTCAATGACTCTAAAATATTCACAGACGTGAAATTATCACCACAATGAATTTTAGAACATTTTTATCATTTCAAGACCCCATATCCACTGCCAGGCACAGTGGCATATTCCTATAATCCCAGTACTTGAGAGGCTAAAATAGGAGGATCACAGGTTCCCATCCAGTCTCAGCAACTTAGTAAGGTTCTTTTACAAAGTATATAAAATAGGGCTGGGGTGTATCTCAGAAGTAGGATGACCCTGGGATCAATCCCCAGTACCACAGAAATAAAATAAAATAGGGGTGAGGGTAGCTCAGAGGTAGATCCCCCTGGGTTCAATCCCTAATACCACCACCAAAAAGGAGCGTGGTGGCGCACACCTGTAATCCCAGTACTTGGGAGGCTGAGATGGGAGGATTGCATGTTTGAGGCCAGCTTCAGCTACTTAGTGAGGCCCTCTGCAACTTAGTGAGACCCTGTTTCAAAAATAAAAGAATAAAAAATAGGGCTGGGAGTGTAGCTCAGAGAAAGAATGCCCTGGGTTCAATCCCCAGTACCGCAAAAAAAAAAAAAAAAAAAAAAAAAAGCCTTCTAACATGTTGCTGCTTCTTTTTCTCCTTCATAATAACTGTGCTCTTTTCTTCTCCTTTCTGTAACTACTGCATGTCTATAAAAAGCTGTCTACCTTCACCTCTCATTTAGTTTTTTTTTTTTTTTTTTTTTGAGACAGTTCTCACTATGTTGGCCAGACTGGTCTCTGGGCTCAGCCGGGTATGGTGGTAAATGCTTATAATCCCAGGAGGAGGAAACAGGAGTTATCACAAGTTTGAGACCAGCCTTGGCAACTTGGAAAGGCCCTCTGCAACTTAGTGAGATCCTGTTTCAAAATAAAAAATGTAGAGTTGGAGCCAGGCGTGGTGGTGCACACTTGTAATCCCAGCATTCGGGAGGCTGAGAACAGAGGATCCGGGTTCGCGGCCAGCCTCAGCTACCTAGTGAGGCACTCCGCAACTTAGTGAGACTCGGTTTCAAAATAAAGAATAAAAAATAGGGCTGGGGGTGTAGCTCGGAGGTAGAATGCCCCTGAGTTCAATCCCCAGTACCGCAAAAAAAAAAAAAAAAAAGTAGAGTTGGGCATGGTAGTGCAAGCTTGTAATCCTAGTACTTGGGAGGCTGAGACTGGAGGATTGCAGGTTCGAGGCCAGCCTCAGCTAGTGAGGCTCTCTGCAACTTAGTGAGACCCTGTTTCAAAAATAAAGAATAGAAAGAAAGTACATTTCCAGAGCAAGACCCTCCAAGCAGGACTGAAAGTTGGCCGACCAAGGAAATCCATGCTAGGGACAAAGGCAGAAGTTTTATTTAGGAAAGTGAGGAACTCAAGGGAAAAGACAGTACCTTTGAACAGAACACCCCATGTGATTTTTCTGCCACACATTTTTACCCAGTTGGGTAATCCCAGCATGTACCTGCAAGCACAGCCTCAAGACAATCCCAGAATAAGGAAGATGCCTCAAAAATGTACCTCATTCACCCACAAACAGCATGAAGAATTGGAGGCTATGTCTAGCCAGACCATGTTCCCCAAGAAGCAGCTTCAGGATAATCTAGCTTCACAACTCAACCTACCAGAGAACACGGTGAAGGTTTGGTTCAGGAACCACTGGTTCAAATGGAGGAAGCAGCAGAGGCAGCAGCAGCAACAGCAGCAATCACCAACGCCACCAAACCAGATCCTTCCATCCAAGAAAAAGAGGCCCACCTCACTCAAAACATCCCCCAACCCTTATTCTTCTCCTTCTCTGGCTTCAAGTTTCTGTAGCCACTTTCTTTTTTTTTTTTTTTGCGGTACTGGGGATTGAACCCAGGGGCATTCTACCTCCGAGCTATACCCCCAGCCCTATTTTTTATTCTTTATTTTGAAACCGGGTCTCACTAAGTTGCAGAGTGCCTCACTAGGTAGCTGAGGCTGGCCTCGAACCCGGATCCTCCGGTCTCAGCCTCCCGGATGCTGGGATTACAAGCGTGCGCCACCACGCCCGGCTTTGTAGCCACTTTCTACCTCAGCCCGCAGGCCCTTGGATTGGTTGGGGGACCAATTCCAAGAAAGTCCCACAGGTGACTCTCAAATGCAAGATGCTCCGTCAGAGCACCTGGTGTCCTCAGTCCCTGCATTGTACCCTGAGACCTATGACATAGCCCAGATCATGGAACTGTACAGTTTTCCTGACGAGGATGAAATATCCAGCTCTTCCTTTGACTGTCTGTATGAGTATCTCTCACCCACAAGGTGCCACCTCGAAGGACAGAGTTTCTTTCCCAACACCTTTGCTGGTCCAGCTGTTGGACTATCTCCTGGGAAAAGTTAGTCCAGTAGCAGCCAAGGTCTTGCAGCCTGCAGTCCAAGAGACTGCCTAGGATACCAGAATGCCTCCAGGAGAGAAGGTTTTGCATTTCTCTGACCAAAGAACTAATAGTTGGCCCTTTGGAAAACAGATTTTCTTGCCTTTTATACATGACAACCTTCTTTCTTTTCTTCTTTAAAAATATGGAATGCTTCACGAAAAAAAAAATAATAAATAAAGCCGGGCGTGGTGGCGCACGCTTGTAATCCCAGCATTCGGGAGGCTGAGACCGGAGGATCCGGGTTCGCGGCCAGCCTCAGCTACCTAGTGAGGCACTCCGCAACTTAGTGAGACTCGGTTTCAAAATAAAGAATACAAAATAGGGCTGGGGGTGTAGCTCGGAGGTAGAATGCCGCTGAGTTCAATCCCCAGTACCGCAAAAAAAAATAAAAAATAAAAAAAATAAAACCTGACATGGTATAGAATAACTAACAACTACATATTGCATGAACAAATGATATCTTTCAACCTCTTTTTTTTTTTTTTTTTTTTTTTTTTGCGGTACTGGGGATTGAACTCAGGGGCATTCTACCTCCGAGCTATACCCCCAGCCCTATTTTTTATTCTTTATTTTGAAACCGAGTCTCACTAAGTTGCGAAGTGCCTCACTAGGTAGCTGAGGCTGGCCGCGAACCGGATCCTCCGGTCTCAGCCTCCCAAATGCTGGGATTACAAGCGTGCGCCACCACGCCCGGCTATTTTTTATTCTTTATTTTGAAACTGAGTCTCACTAAGTTGCGGAGTGCCTCACTAGGTAGCTGAGGCTGGCCGCGAACCCGGATCCTCTGGTCTCAGCCTCCCGAATGCTGGGATTACAAGCATGTGCCACCACGCCCGGTTCCCTTTTTTAACTTGGAAAGAGACTCACTACATTGTTGAGAGCCTTGCTAAGTTGCATAGGCTGGCTTGGAAATTGTGATCCTCCTGTCTCAGCCTCCTAAACCTCCTAAATATTGAGATAACAGACTCACACCACCAAGCCTGGCCTTTTTTTTTTTTTTTTAAGTACTGAACTCAGGAGCATTTTACCTCTGAGCTATACCCCAAGTCTTATTTTTTATTCTTTTATTTTGAAATGGTCTCACCAAGTTGCGGAGGGCCTCATTAAGTAGCTGAGGCTGGCCGAGAACTGGAATCCTCCTGTCTCAGCCTCCCAAGTACTGGGATTACAAGTGTGCACAACCATGCCTGGCCTTTTTTTTTTTAGATGTAGTCTATGTTGCCCAGGCTGGCCTCAACTCTTAGGCTCAACCTATCCTCCTTAGTATCTGTAAGTATTACATATTATTGCACCCAGCCCATCATCTTGAATCCCCCGTAGAACCACATGAAAAATGTGTATATTTTATCTTCATAACCAGTTAATTCTGAATCTCAAAACCTTATCATTTCTTGCTATCATTTCTCCCAAGTTCAATGTGTGTTCTCTACAGAAGCCGTGTCTTATCATTGAACCTCCCAAAGGAACAATGTCCTAGTTTATAGACAAAATAATGTGTTTTTATTTCTCTATCTCTTATATTCCTGTTTAGGGTTTTGTTTTGCTTTTAGTGGTGCTGTGGAACGAATCAGGGCATCGCCGTGCTGGGCAAAAGCTCTACCACTGAACTACACCCCCAACTCAAAAATTGTTATTTTATTTGCCCTATAACAATTCTATTAAGTATTTTTATTTTTACTATCCCTTATTTTACAAATGAGGAAACAGGCTTCGATTAGCGTG
This sequence comes from Graphiurus murinus, assembly GCA_004027655.1. Classification (NCBI taxonomy): domain Eukaryota; kingdom Metazoa; phylum Chordata; class Mammalia; order Rodentia; family Gliridae; genus Graphiurus; species Graphiurus murinus. The sequence continues at coordinate 17,485 of PVLC010021521.1, forward strand.
GAATGAAGGAATACCGGAATCTATCTTCAGGACGCCCATACCCTGTGCTCCTTTCTCCATTCCATCCCGTTCTTGATTCTCTCGTTGCTACAGATCCCAAACATCCCTGCAGCCCCGAGTTTTCTCCTTTGCAGATCCTAACTTTCCTCTTCCGGTCCCTATCCCATCTAAGGACCCCCAGGTTTCAGGCTCCCGGTCCTCCTTTCCACGCTGCTTCCGCAGTTACTTCTCCTTCACTAGATTTTTCTCCTCAAAGCCTCCTCCTTAAATCTCCTTCCCCCTGAACCCGAAACTCTGTACTCACGACACACTAAGCTTCGGAGCGAGAACTCAACTGAAAAACAGAAATCAAACCAGGTAGTGTCGCGGCGCCACACAGCGTCCATGAACCCGTCCAATAGCCCACGAGTTTACTCGGCCCTTTGGCTTGCGCACCAATAGGAAGGTGAAGCACTTCCCGTCTCGCCTTGCGTCTCGTGGCGCAACGGTCATCGGGAAATGTAGTTTTTCTCCTGTGCGTAGCACTCTGGGAGGAGGAAGTAGCAGGAGCATACAGTTCTGGATCAGAACTGTTGTTTTGGGCACCCCGATTTAAGCTTGTAGAACTACTTTGTTTTTATAAAAAATGTTGTAGAAATGCAGTGCACAACCAAGGAATAGACCGCAGGAGTGCTTCAGCATCTCAGTATCTATAGTATAATTCACAAGTTTGTCTCAAGAAGGTGAAGGTTCTAAGAAAACAGTCTCTTCAATGACTTGGTGGCAGAGTCCGGATAGGATCTAGGGTTCAGTTTGTCTGGTCAGGCAGGCAGTGTGTGTAGTGTGTGTGTGTGTTACTGGGGACTGAACCCAAGGGTATTCTACCTCTGAGCTATACCCCCAATCACCCTATTTTATTCTTTATTTAAAAACAGGGTCTCACTAAGTTGTAGAAGACCTCACTAAATTGCTGAGGCTGGCTTCGAACCTGCAATCCTCCTGGCCTCCCAAGTACTGAGATTACAAGTGTTCACCATAAGGCCCTGCTTAAGGCCCTGCTTAGGTTGTTCTTACCATCTGCCTACTACATATGCTGCTGGAGAATGTCCCACATTTACGGGAAATGATCTCACTTTCCACACTTCTCCTCTATGAAGGCATCTGTAGAATAGATTATCCATAAATTCTTTAAAACAAAATTGGGACTAATCCAAGCCAGTTGTTAGAGAGTATTTCACCCGTGTGAGGTTTTTTTTTTCCACCTATGTTTTTAAAATTGAGATGATCTTGGCCAGGTGTGGACCTGCAGTCCCAATATTTGGGAGGCTGTGACAGGAGTATCACAGGTTCAAGGATGGCCTCAGCAAGTAGTGAGACCCTGTTTAAAAAGAAGTCGGGGCGGGGGGGGGGGCTGTAGTTCAGAGGTAGAATGCCTCTAGGTCCCATTTCTAGTATCACGCACATAAAATTTAGAAGCTCTTAGACTACATAAGACTACATAATTATTTTGGTAACAGATTTAGATTTAGATATTCAAGTGGCATATTTTGCCTGGCTAACGTGTGTGTGTGTGTGTGTATGTGTGTGTGTGTGTGTAAATACTATGGATTGAATCCAAAAGCATTTTACCTCAGAGCTACACACCCAGCCCCCCAAGGTTGAAACAGGATCTTCCTAGGTTGCTAAGAGTCTCACTAAGTTGCTGAAGCTGGTCTTGAACCTACAATCCTCCTATCTCAGCCTCCCAAGGACTGGGATTACAGGTGTGTACCACCATGCCTGGCTAAATTGTTTTTATTTTTTAGCAGTGCACTTTGAAAATTCAATGTTACTCTAGGGAATAAATGAAATTTGTCATTTATTCCCTTTTGGAATACAGGATATTAAAATGTAGAACTAAACCTGGGCATACTAGTTATTCTAGCAACTTGAGAGTCTGAGGCAAGAGGATTACAAGTTCGAGGCCAGCCTTGGCAATTTAGTAAGACCTCGTATCAAAATAAAAACATAAAAAGGCTGGGATGTAGCTAAGTGGTAGAGTGCCCCTGGGTTCAAGCCTCAGTACCACAACAAACAAACAAACAAACAAACTTGTTTTAACTGCTCATATATGGTAGATATCAATATTATATATATTCCATATACTCAAAGCTTTTAAGAGCGTGTGCTTATACTGAGTCTATCATCAGAGCCTCACTCTTCTATTAATTCTTTTTTTTTTAAATGGTACTGGGGATACTACTTGTTTAGCACTATTTCATTTTTTGTTTTGAAAGAGGTCTTGCTAGGTTGCTGAGAGTCTCACTATGTTCCTGAGGCTGTCCTCAAACCTGCAATCCTCCTGTCTCAGGCTTCCAAATACTGGGATTACAGGCATGTGCCACCACGCCTGACTTCACTCTCCTATTAATTAAGCAAACCCATCATAATTAATTGACTGATGAAACAAATTATTTTGTTATTCCTTTTTTCTAAATCATGTGGTTTTTCAGTTTAAGTACTAAAAAATACAAGGCTAGTTTAATTCATCATAATACTTGTTGGCAGTGGGTTATACCTTCCTGTGTCCATACTCCTTTGAAATGTCACTCCATCAAGAAATGGAAACCAGGCTGAAGGTATAGCCCACTGTGACTAGCATGCACAAGACCCTGGGTTCAGTCCCCAGCACCATGCAGAAAACAAACAAATAAAAAAGGGAGTCTATTTCACCACCCTCCTGAACCTGGGCAAGTTTTGTGTGTGTGTGTGTGTGTGTGTTACTGGGGATTGAACTCAGGGGCATTCTACCTCCAAGCTACACCCCCAGCTCTATTTTTTATTCTTTATTTTGAAACCGGGTCTCACTAAGTTGTGGAGTGCCTCACTAGGTAGCTGAGGCTGGCCGAGAACCCGGATCCTCCAGTTTCAGCCTCCCGAATGCTGGGATTACAAGCATGTGCCACCATGCCCAGCGGGGCAAGTTTTTTGACAGTTGTTTTTTTTTTGCAGTACTGGGGATGGAACCTGGGGGCATTCTACCTCCGAGCCACAGCCCCAGTCCTATTTTTTATTCTTTTTATTTTTTGCAGTACTGGAGATGGAACCTGAGGGCATTCTACCTCCAAACTACAGCCCAAGCCCTATTTTTTATTCTTTATTTTGAAACAGGGTCTCACTAAGTTTCAGAGGGCCTCACTAAGCTGCTGAGGCTGGCCAGGAACCCTCCAGTCTCAGCCTCCTAAATACTGGGATTACAAGCGTGCACCACCACGCCTGGCTTTTTGACTGGTTTTGACCAATGGAATGTGACAGTTATTCAGCACATTTTGCAGTATAGGCCTGAGCTTCCAGTCATGTCTTCTTGGAATGTTCAGACCTCCATATTGTGAGGAAGCCCAACTTACTATACTGAAATAAGAAGCCTATAGCCATGTGAGTGAAGACATCTTGGACATTCCAAATTCCATTCCTAATTTTATTAGGTTCTCTGGGAAAACAAACCAATAAGATGTGAGACCTCTCCCTCTTTTTTTTTTCAATACTGGGGATTGAACTCAGGGACATTCTACCTGTGTCTACCTCCAGTTTTATTTTTTATTCTTTATTTTGAAACAGGGTAGCACTAAGCCGCAGAGACCCTCACTAAGTAGCTGAGGCTGGTCGCAAACACGGATCCTCTAGTCTCAGCCTTCCAAGAGTGTGCCACCATGCCTGGCTCCATGAGTTCTCTTTTTTTTTTGGAACTGGGGGTTGAATTCAGGGGCATTCTACCTCCGAACTTTACCACCCAGCCCTATTTTTTATTCTTTATTTTGAAACCGAGTCTCACTAAGTTGCGGAGTGCCTCACTAGGTAGCTGAGGCTGGCCGCGAACCCGGATCCTCCAGTCTCAGCCTCCCGAATGCTGGGATTACAAGTGTGCGCCACCATGCCCGCCTCATGAGGTCTCTTTTTAAGAAATTGGCTCAATATTATAGAGGCAGACAAGCCTAAGAAACAGTTGTTGCTGCAGTTCATGCCCAAAGGTTGGCAAAACTCCTTCTTGCTATGGGGTCCCTGTTTTGTTCTATTCAGATCTTCAGTTGCTTTGATGAGGCCCGCTCACTTTATGGAGGGCAATCTGCTTTACTCAAAGTTCTCTGATTTTAATGTTGATCTCATCCCCAAATATCTTAACAGAAACATCCAGAATATCTGACCACATATCTGGGCACTGTGGTCTAGCCAAAGTGGCACATAAACTTAACCATCATATCAGTCAAGCTGTCACATGAATGCAACTGCACGAGTGACCCCAGGTGAGACCCCAGGTGAGGCCATGAAAACATCAGAGTGCCAACCTGCATAACTGTAATTAAATCATTTTTATTTTTGGTCACTAAGTTTTGAGGTGGTTTGTTACACAGCAAAGGGTAATTGAAACAGAACTATCTCCTACAAGAGTTTGTGTTTGGGGTTTAGGCTGGTGGGTATGAATAACTGGGCACTAACTTTTATTGATGCTATAATCAAATGGAGGGATATTATGCATATGACTCCTGGTACAGTCTCAAATAAAACTTAGTGTATGTAAATGTAAGATGAGGCAGTGAAACACAAGGTGAATTGGTTTGTGAATCCAATTTATTTATTTTTCAGTATTAAGTATTGAACCCAGGAGCATTTTACCTTGGAACCATATCCTAGCCCTTTTTGTTTTTCAGAGTCTCCCTAGGTTGCTGAGGGCTGGGCTGGTCTGGAACCTGTAGTTCTCCTGTCTCAGACTCCCAAGTATTGAGATTACAGGTGTTTGTCACCACACCACTTTAACATTTTTTATTTTTTTATTTTTTGCGGTACTGGGAATTGAACCCATGGGCATTCTACTTCTGAGCTAGGTTCCCAGCCCTATTTTTTTATTCTTTTTTTTTTTTGTGGTACTGGGAAATGAACCTGGGGCATTCTACCTCCGAGCTACACCCTCAGCCCTATTTTTTTTTTTTTTTTGGTAGTGGGGATTGAACTCAGGGGCATTCTACCTCCGAGCTACACCTCCAGCCCTATTTTTTATTCTTTATTTTGAAACCAAGTCTCACTAAGTTGCGGAGGGCCTCTCTAGGTAGCTGAGGCTGGCCGCGAACCCAGATCCTCTGGTCTCAGCCTCCTGAATGCTGGGATTACAAGCATGTGCCACCACGCCCTATTTTTTTTTTTTTTATTCATTTTTTCAAACAGGGTCTCACAAAGTTGCAGAGGGTCTCCCTAAGTAGCTGAGGCTGTCCGCGAACTCAGATCCTCCAGTTTCAGCCTCCCATGTACTGGGATTACAAGTGTGCACCACCATGCCTGGCTTTTATTCTTTATTTTGAAACAGGTTCTCACTAAGTTGCAGAAGGACTCACTAAGTAGCTGAGGCTAGCTGAGAACCTGTGATCCTCCTGTCTCAGCCTCCCAAGTACTGGGATTACAAGTGTGCACCATCACACTCAGCTACACCTAATTATTTAATTTTATTTTTTGGTGCTGGGTATTGAACTCAGGAGCATTCCACCTCCAAGCTACACTCCCAGCTTTGTACTTTTTATTATTTTTTCTGGCACTGGGGATTGAATCCAGAGGCATTCTACCTCTGAGCTACACTCCAACCCAATTTTGTTATTATTTTGAAATAGGATCTTGCTAGGTTAATGAGAGTCTATTTGCAGAGGCTGGCCTGGAACCTGCAATCCTCCTATCTCAGCCTCCTAAGTACTGGGATTACAATCATGTGCCACCATGCCTGGTCCAATTTATTTATTTATTGGGTGAATCCATTTATTTATTTATTCATCTCCTATACACCAAGATTTACTATTCTAGGAGCTGAGGAGACAATGGTCAATAGGCAATGACCCTGCCTTTGTGTAGTTTATACTCTGAGGAAGAAAGGCAATTAAGCAATTTCAAAATGTTTGAAAAGGAAGCAATGCTTGTTGCTGACTATATCAACTTTGGGGATTAGGGAAGTCTTTCCAGAGGAAGTGATATTTAATCAGCTGGAGGGTAAGTAGAAAGGAAATATATGAAACTGCAGGGATGAGATTGGGTCAGAAGAGTATCAAAATGTTCGAGAGGAAATAATCTGTGAAGGCTCGGAGGTAAGAAAAAGGGTGGTGCATTAAAGCCACCACAAAAAAATTCTGTAGATTACATGGAAAAGCAGAAGAGATGAAGTTTGAGAGCAGGGCAGCATATAGTAAAAAAGAAGCCTGTAAGGCCAGGCATGGTGGCGCAAGCCTGTAATCCCAGTACTTGGTAGGCTGAGACAGGAGGATCACAGGTTGGAGGACAGCCTCACCAAGTAGTGAGACTCTCATCAACCTAGTGAGACCTTGTTTCCAAATAAGGTAGAATGCCTTTGGGTTCAATCCCCAGTACACCTCCCCCCCCACCCCCCAACACACACACAAAGCTTGGAGTCATAGACTTTGGACATAAAAATTGACAAAACGAATACTGGGTTTTAGACAAAACAATCCAACTATGTACTGAATGGAGGATTTGAGAGGGGAAAGGAACTCAGCTGTTATCATACAGCAGACCAGAGAGAGAATTTAAATTAGGATCTTGGTAATGAGGATGGAGAAACTTGGGTAAACTTTTTAGGTGAACCTCCTGACTCAATATACCCTTGCTCATGGGAAGTAAGGGAGTAGGAAGAATTAGGTTTGTGTCGACTTTTTGCTCAGGCAACTAAATAGATTAAGTCCAACAGTGGCTTTAAGGGATTTTGAACTGACCAAGTGCAGTTGTCCTGCGGCCAGCTAAATGTACTGGCTTGTAACTAGGTCTAGGATGGAAATACAGATTTGGGGGTTATCAGCCTAAATTTGGTAATTTCAGTCCTGGTAATGGTAGAGATTTCCTGGGGAGTATCTATATTTGAAAACAGGGAAGAACCTCCCATTCTTCTCCTTATCTGTAATACTAAATACCAAGAACTATCCTTTCCCGGTTTCCCCTTTAGTCCTATCTATGTTACTCTCCACAATCTGGAGGAAGTGAGAAATGGACACTGGCGTGGAGGGTTTTTGACAAGCAGGTTCAGAACAGTTAACACAGCTTTTATAGCAAAATGAAAAAGGGTTCACACATACGAGTGCCGGAGGGAGCTGGTTGCTGTTGAAACGAGATGATTTGGGACTGCCAACTGCTAGAAAAGAAAGGTTAAGAGCTGTTTTTTTGCAGTACTGAGGATTGAACCCAGAGGCATTCTACCTCCGAGCTACATTCCCAGTCCTCATTTTTATTCTTTATTTTGAAACACTGCCTAAGTAGCTGAGGCTAGCCGCGAACCCAGATCCTCCGATCTCAGTCTCTCAAGTACTGGGATTACAAACGTGCGCCACGACGCCGGGCGAAGAGCTGTTGCTTTCTGTGCGTTACGAAAAGCAGTTCTAGACAGGGGCTAAAGCCAGCCCTCAGGGTTTGAGGGATGAGGTATTCGTAAGATAGTAGCAGTCAAACAACTAAAAAAAAAAGAAAGGAGAGAGAGAGGCAGAGAAATACTGGAAAGGGTAGTTACTTGGTCAAATGCGGACAAGCTGGCTACAACGAGTCACGGAGAGGCTGCGACAAGGCGGGGGGCCCGCGGCTAGGCCCCGCTTGTTTTCGAGTCCCTTAATACACAAAGGGGAACTGGACCCTCCTCGCCGGAAGCAGAACCTATGCCCTCTGGGGCATTACACATTCCTCCGCGCCGGAAGCGCGCGTCCCGCCTCGTCCGGCTGCTTCCCCACCCTTCCCTCTCCTGGAGGGGAGACTGGGGGCCCTTAGAGGGCCCGTCCCCGAGCGGCTGGGCGGCGCAGAACTTGGGCGACCCGGCAGAGAAAGAGCGGCCCCGGGCTGCCGCTGAAGGAGGAAGAAGAAAGGTCGTCGGACGAGGCGTCGCGGCGGAGGGATTCTCTCTTCCGCGGCGGCGGAGGGATCTGGCTGTACGTCAACTTCCGGAAAAGTCCTGGCCCCGAGAGGAAAAGCTCTGAGGGAAACAATAACAAACGAGTAGAGGAAGCGATCCTGGGGTTTCTGTGTCGCACGGTTCTCCTCCGAGAAGATGCACTTCGGCCCCTGTCAGGGGACGTGAAAGGGCTCGGTGGGCTTCAGCCAGCTTTTCTTCACCTGCTCCCCCTCGGGGGTCTCCCGGCTAGGGCCATGGCGGGCGTGGGGCCGGGGGGCTACGCAGCAGAGTTCGTGCCACCCCCGGAATGCCCAGTCTTTGAGCCCAGCTGGGAGGAGTTCACAGACCCGCTCAGCTTTATCGGCCGCATCCGGCCTCTGGCCGAGAAAACTGGCATCTGCAAAATCCGACCGCCCAAGGTACCGGAGTCTGTGAGGAAGAAAGGGGAAGGGAGAATTGGGGAGTCGATACACATGGTGTAGCATTACTTCTCAGGTTCTTCTGTCCTTTCAAGTGTACTCTCCATTATTTCCCAACAACTGGAGGCTACGTTTCTGGATGTTTTTGCCTTGGTTTCTTCTGCAGTCTTAAGACGGCACATCTGAACGCGAGAAAGCGGTGTCCCTGGGGCATTTTCCGCCTAGAATTTGAGAACCGATACTTTTCTCTGGATTGGGAGCAAGGGTAACAAAAGGCTTCAGGCCTTTCGTTGGCCGGTAAGGTGTTTGAAGTGTTATGATCTGACACACCCTACTCTCTTGTACAATCCTTATGCTTCGATAGTAGAAACTGCCCCTCAGAATCCAAGCCCTGCTTATACTTAGTTTATAAAACATTTGCAGGCATCTCTCAGGGCTACTAGGGTTTCTTAAAAGATAATCTGATTTCTTGTCCCCCAGAATGGTATCACTAGACAAGAACTCCATGCTAAGTACTGCTGCGATGAAAAAGTCTTCCCCGGGGAACAGAAAGAGCAATTATTTTAAAGTTTAGAGGTTTAGGAAGAATTGGTCAATAATGAAGGTGGAAGAAGACATTGAAGTCTCTTGATCTGAGGAACTATGGAGCAAAGATTTCAGAAATACAATTATTGCAAATAACTAGGTTTGCCTAAACGTTGGTTGATTATAATCCTCAATTTTTTAGTTAAGGAAAGCAGATACTACTCCTTGTATGGGTGGAATTAATGCCCTAAAAGGTTCAATGATATGCTCAAGGTCAAAAGAGTTTTTTACCCATCAGACAGTGCTTTCCAAACGAGGTTGCTGGACAATCTGCACCAGGGTTAACTGGATATTTATTAAAACGCAGATAACTGCTGGTTGTGGTGGTGCATGCCTGTAATCCCAGTACTTTAGAGGCTGAGACAGGAGCATCACAGTTTCAAAATAAAAAAGAATTAAAAAAGAACTGGGGGTGCAGCTCAGAGGTAGAATGCTTCTGGCCAGTACCGAAAAAAAAAAAAAAAAAAAAAAAAAAAAAAAAAAAAAAAAAAAAAAAAAAAAAAAAAAAAAAAAAAAAAAAAAAAAGCAGATATGTAGGCCTTATTAAGGGGCCGGGAATGTAGATCAATTGTGTAGCATTTTCCAGCATATAAAAAGTCTGGATTGAATCCCCCACACTTAAAAAAAAAAACAACAAAACTGTCTAATACTGACCTAGCTTTAATCATTGAAGTTTTTCCCAAACCATATTTTCATCATTAGAAATTCCATTGAAGGTTCCTCTTGGAAAAAAAAAAAAGTTATGTGTTTATTCTAAATGGTTGAAATACATATGTAATAATATTTAGTAGAAATAAATCTTGTTTACTAGCAGAGTTTAATTTTAGTATTGGCAGATTTCTTTGGTTTCCAGGGCAAGTTCTTTTTTGTTGTTGTTTTGTTACTACTTTTGGTATCTTTAAATGGATTTACTCTTGTTTAGGCCAAATAGAACTATGTTATTTAGAATACCACTTGGAACATGTGATCTAATTTTAGATATATTATTAGTGTATATCCTTTGTTATATTCTATATGTTCTTGTTTTGCGGATTTGCTTACTTTAAAAAAATAATTTGGGTCTTAGAAGCTAGGCTTTGATCAAAACGTTTGAATAACATATAAAGAGCTTATATTTACAAATTAAAAATTACCTAAATACATAATTATTTTGTTTATTTTTTCAAAATTGGGGTTTCTCGAGCCGGGTTGATGGTGCATACTTGTAATGCCAGTACTTGGGAGGCTGAGACAGGAGCATCACAGTTTCAAAATAAAAAAGAATTAAAAAAGAACTGGGGAGCCTGGCGTGGTGGCGCACGCTTGTAATCCCAGCATTCGGGAGGTTGAGACCGGAGGATCCGGGTTCGCGGCCAGCCTCAGCTACCTAGTGAGGCCCTCCGCAACTTAGTGAGACTCGGTTTCAAAATAAAGAATAAAAAATAGGGCTAGGGGTATAGCTCGGAGGTAGAACGCCCCTGAGTTCAGTCCCCAGTACCGAAAAA
>PVLC010021522.1:0-27663 GCA_004027655.1 Graphiurus murinus
TTTTTTTTAAATCTGGAGAGTTCATAATCTGTAACTCCACCTATAGGGTGTATCGAGTTTTAGGCAGAAGCCTCAATGGGCCCACACCCTTAATCTCATGGCCCCTCGCCCTACCTGAGACCTCAGACCTCAACCATCCACCAGCCTTCGTTGAAACCTGAGGAAGAGAAGGTCTAGATTCTGCTGTGCCTACCCCTTCTTGGGAATTCTATGCAAGGACTGAGAAAGCTGCAAAGACTCTTGGCCCAGATGATCTCTCCTTACCTGTCTTCTCCCTGGAGTCCCTTACTTTCCTAAATAAAATCCTGCCTTTGTCCCTGACTGGCACGTGTTGAAATTCTTTTCACCATGGAGGCCAAGGGCCCACAGAAGGTATCCTGCTGTCCCACGACATTCCTATTTACACACAAGAATCCATCTTTAGAAAAGATGAGATTCAAATTAACTCCATTGGTTTTCCTGTTTTCAAAGCATCACACTACAGATCACTTGCTAACCACAAGGAGGGAAACCCTGATTTTACAATGGAACCCTAACCCTAAGCCAGCTGTTATCCTGATTTTGGATAAAATTTATCATATGCCACTAATGCGCAATCCCATTTATAAACTATTCCTGACCAGATTAACCCAATTTCAACTAAGTTTATGCGAATCCTTAAATTTCATGATGTAAGAGCATAGAAGTTAAATTGATCATCAGGAAAGAAGTCAAACCAAAGAACATTCCATGGGCCTGGTCTTAAGCAAAAAAAGAGCAAGAACACTAGGAGTTAAAACCAAAATCGTGACTGGATCCCTGAACAAACCAAATCCAAGGCATCTGGGGCATAATTGGTCTGTTTTCAGTGTGAACTTAGTATAGAGTTTGATTTTTAGCTAGGTATGAACTATCAGGTGCGGGAGAAAGGAGTGCATATTTAATTTGGGGCAAAGCATAAGCCTCTTGTTCTAATACCGTAACTGCCTGCTTGCTTCGATGTCTGTCTTTGCTATTATCCTATCTACATTGTCCTTTAATACTTTCATACTGGGAAGTTAGAAATACTTTAGTTTTGCTGAATACCTGCCAGCTCTCATATGCACCTTCTCCCTTGGCGCTATTACCCAGCAGGAAGCAAGCAAAGCAGACGCCATCTTCCAATGACGGCAGGGTGTACCCAATTGGCTAACGCCTCTTATCAGGTAACGACTTACAGCTGCAGGAAAAAGTTGCCCCAAATTGCACAGGGTTCCTACAAATAACATGGAATTAGAAAACCAAAGAAACAAGATTCGAAAACGAAGAGGCCGATAATCGCAGAAAGCGTCATTGTTCAGGGCGCGCGATTACCAGGCAGCAGGCTGCAAAATAAGCATAAGCACAAATAAAGACAAACTAGTGGCCATAGCAGGGATACATGTGAGCAGAAATTCCTCATACAATAGCTTTGGAAACACAAGAACGCCACGAGGAATGTGTTATACGAGCTCTTTTGAATGAGGGATGTGGGCGGCCCTGAAAAGGGCCTTTGGGTAGACTGAAGATCTGACGAAGGCAAGCGAAATTCAGCCGCCGAAGCCGTACAGGGTACGGCCCTGACGCTTGAGGGCGTAAACGACGTCCATGGCTGTGACAGTCTTGCGCTTAGCGTGCTCGGTGTAGGTGACAGCGTCGCGGATCACGTTCTCCAGAAACACCTTCAGCACACCGCGAGTCTCTTCGTAAATAAGACCAGAGATACGCTTTACACCGCCTCGACGAGCCAGGCGACGGATGGCGGGCTTAGTTATGCCCTGAATGTTGTCGCGAAGGACCTTCCGATGGCGCTTTGCACCACCTTTACCGAGCCCTTTACCTCCTTTGCCACGTCCAGACATGTTGAAAGCTCAGCCGTTGCCTCCAAAATGAACTGAAGATGAGACAATCCTCTTTTATGCCCGGGGAGCGGACCTAATTGAAGACTGAAGGCGCGCGCGGGCTTTCGCCCCGCCCTGGGCCAGGCTCCGCCCTTCCTAGCTCGGCAGGGATGACGTCACCATCGGCCTGCGCAGACTCACTGAGCGCGCTGACTTTGGAGACCCCTTTTGCAAGCCCTTTGTTCCAGGAGGCAGATTTATGTCTATTTTAACTGCGACAGACTAGAGAAATTAATGCTTTTTAGAGGTTATCATTGGCTCTAAGAACGCCAAGCGGCGGCCACGCGACCGACAGCGTTCTGACCTCACTGGAACGCGGAGTGTTCCTCGCTCCTCCAAAGTACTGAAAGCCCTGCGAAGAAGCTGGAAACCGCGAGTCCCCATCTCCGGGCCAAAGCAAATCTACCCCCAAAGGATCTTCCTAGTACATCAGTGACTGGCTGCCGACGCTAGGGTGTAGTTCTCGCCCGCCTGTGAAGACCAGGCTCCATCCCCTTCTTGTTCTTTCCGGTTATTTAAATGTGTAATTTTCTTTTAAATGTTTATCCAGCCTTTGCACTGGCACCCACTAGCTTACTAGTGCGCGTATGTTCTTTCTCTCTTCTTAGTTTTATCTTTGATTCTGTTCGCAACATAATTTCAAACAACTAGCACCCTGTGGTAGCAAAGAAATTAAGAAGGCTTTTAGGTAAGGTAATTCGAACACACGACTATTGAACAGCTAAGAGTATTAATAGTTGAGCTTACTTCCCAGGTAGCAGAGTGGCGCAGCGGAAGCGTGCTGGGCCCATAACCCAGAGGTCGATGGATCGAAACCATCCTCTGCTAGCTTAGCTTTTTCTCCCCACACTTGGTGTTTTTTGTTTAAAATACTGCAACCATAGTTTCACAATAAAGAAATAAAAAGAAACTGAGCTGCATCTGGGTATTTAAGTAAACATTTTCCAGAATTGAAATAATTTATGGAAAAAACCTGAACCTATATTAGGATCCTTACAGAAAAAATAGAACATCTTTCATGGACACCCGAGCAACATTAATACATCCACTCATAAGTCAGATTTCTGGTGGCCAAAATGACTATGCCACAATTGTCATTACGACACTTCTGCATTGCTCTAAGAAGCGAGAAAAATGCTGAAATAAACTGAATGCCAAGGATGAGGGCAGGAATCGTTTTATTTCCTTTGATACATAACTCAAAAAAAAGATTTATTTGCCAAGTGATTAAAGTGATAAAGTAAAAATCCAGTGGGCAGTTCTATTCCGATATTCGGAACTACAAGAGAGAGGTTTAATCTTGAGAGCAGATGGGTAGCAGTTTGAGACAGGTGTGAAGTTTGGGCCACACCTGAACTCTGGCCTGAGAAAATCACTTCTATCCTTCCCCCCTGGTAAATGTGTCTAATCTCTACCCTCCTGTAAAATCCTTTAGAGCTGTTCTCTATGATTATTTGTCTAAGCATATATGTTGACTTTTATATTTCAGGATTCCTATTCAGATATTTATGTCTCAGATACTATGATAGAAGCTTAAAAAAAAAGACACTAAGTAGCCTACATTCTAGACATGCTTTTAAACCAGGAAATATTTTCACATGACATATTTCTTTTTTTTTTTTTTTTTTTTTTTTTTTTTTTTTTTTTTTTTTTTTTGTGGTACTGGGGATTGAACTCAGGGGCATTCTACCTCCGAGCTAAACCCCCAGCCCTATTTTTTATTCTTTATTTTGAAACCGAGTCTCACTAAGGCTGGGACAGGAAGATTGCAGGTTCTAGGACAGCCTCAACAAGTAGTGAGACTTTCAGCAACCTAAAGAGACCCTGTTTCAAAATAAAAATTTAAAAAATAGAGCTGGGGCTGTAGCTCAGAGGTAGAATACCCCTGCTTCCAATCTCCAGTACCCTGAAAAAGGGAATAAGGGAAATTGATGGCTGTGGCCCTATGCCCATTCACTAGTTCAGTGCTTCAGAGAATTCACTAACATAACAACATGTAATCACAGTCTAAGAGTTTTTACAGCAAAAGAGATATACACACCAATGAAGGTTCCGAGAAGTTTTCTTGTCCTCTGTTATCAATGATGACACACATACTCTTTCTCCCCAGTTCCAAACTACAAGGGCACATTTCTGCTGTACTTGCCAAGCAAAGACAGCTTGAACATGGAGTCAAAGTTGTTAGAGGGAGCTGGTCACCTGACCTCCAACCAGGTACACATCATGAATATTCACATTTACTTTATATATACTGACAACCTGGTTCATAATGCTTCACTGCTTCAGGGATATGGCATAATATACTTACCCAATAACTATACGAACAGTCCAGTATTTTACTTTTCAGAGTGTGACCAAAGATCATCACCATGGCACTTCCTGGCAGAGGTAAATGAAAATTTACTATAACCTTTTTGCTGCATTAGCTTTGCCCTGGCAATTGTCTACTTCTGGAATGATGGCAGGTTTTAAGCCAAAACTTGAATGAGGAAGTGCTTGCCAGACAGCCAAAAAAGAGCATTCCAGCAAAAGAAACAAGCATGATAGTTAAGAGTTAACAATTCATTGTGTATGGAAAGAAGGGAGGTTTTGCAAGGAAGAGGAATTTGGAAAAAAGGGGACTAACTGTTTTCCGGTGGCCTCATATTCACCCACAGGGGAAGGAGCGGCCTTGGTGAACTCAGGACACCCAACTTTGACTAGATGAGACTGGTCTCTATGTATTGGTCACAAATACAGCCTGTAAGGAAAGGACACTTCCCACTGAGCTGAGGCGCCAGCAGGCAGGTTTTTGCAGTAAAGGGCAGGGGCCTGGCAAGGAAAGGAAACCACCAGGGTTGAAATACATCTGGTCTGACTGATAAAGGATGTGACCAGTGGGAAGCCTTTCAGGCTCCTGGGAAGGGGAAGCTTATCTAGCAAGACAGGGGAACTTGCAGTTAGGCTTTTGGGGGACTGTGAGTGTCACAGACGTCAAGAAAGCACTTGAAATTTTAGATCTTGCAATATACTCTGGAGTTCTGCAGAGCAGATAAAAGACAGGTCCTTAAGGGAGTCCCTCTGCAGTGCAAACAGGTTTAGATTTCATTTTCCTATAGGCAGTAAAAAATCACTATATATATATATATGTATATGTATATATGTGTGTGTGTATGTGTAAATATATGTGTGTGTATATGTGTGTGTGTGTGTGTGTGTGCCTCAAAAACTAGTAATGACCCTGGATTTCTCCTATATGCCTGAAAATCCCCAAAACATGTATACTACTCTTTTTCAAACAAATAAAGACATTCGTCAAAAGTGCTCTGATATACACTACAATGATCAGAGAAAGTACCTGAAGAATGTGGGGAAGTGAAGCCCAGCGTGCCGGGTGGTCTGCAGATACCCATGCAGACCTTACCAGATGTTGCTTCCTCAATACCTGTCCAGGGAGTACCTAGGGTCTGTAAGTGGTTGATGAACACAAATAGGGAAGAAACTGTGAGCAAGCTTATTTAAAATATCCCTCAATGCAGAGAACCTACAATATATAGGCAACTTTTAGGTCCCATAAAGTACAGTTATTTTTGCTCCCGGAGTTATAAAGCAACTTGTCTCCGAGAAGCAGCCATACACTACAAGAGAAAAATAATTATCAATCCCAACCTTTCATACATACTGATGCTGCGCCCCCCAAAAACCTGTGTAATCTCGTTTCCATTTTCCGACTATGAAAAGCCCCAGAGGCCAGACTTCACTGGGTTGTGACTATTAAATAGTCATAGGAGAAAAAGAGATGAAGCAAAAGAGTTCTTACATTCTCCAGGCGCTAAAACAACTGCAGGTGTGGGAGACCACGTGGCCTAACGGATAAGGCGTCTGACTTCGGATCAGAAGATTGAGGGTTCGAATCCCTTCGTGGTTAGTCACTTTTTAGCGGTGGTTTTTTCTCTCTAATGTAACTTACAAGATTACATTACCTCTTCTCATTGAAAGAAAAACCTCAAACGCCCTATGGGGTTTCCAACCCTGTTATTTGGTTTGTTTTTTTCCTTCTCTTTTACAGGGGAAGAGAATATTCAAAAGCTTGGGGAACCGGTGCCAAACGAGAAAGAAACTTAAAACCGAAATAAGGCCTTCTGGTATATATAAATAAGGCTTCACTCCTCAAGAGGCTTTGGGAGAGCCACACACTTAGAAGTGTATTTCAGAAAAGTTTTTCTGTCAAAAGTCACAATCCCAGGACCAAGGGTGGAAACAGTTGGAAAGATTTCATTGCCTTAAGCAAAACAACCTTGGTTCCTACAAACCCTAATAAGGAAAGATTAGTTATGTGAAGGTTTGTTTTGTTTGGTTGGTTCGGTTTGGTTTGGGTGTTTGTTTTAGCAATTTGTTTCTTCTCCAGTTTCTTTGTCTGGAAAACAGACAAATGATAAAGGGGAGAAATTTTCCTGAGAGGTCTTCTTTATGGTCCCTGGACAATCCCTTGCTACAGTTTAAAGTGAACGCAGCTGGTGAGGTTTTAAGTGATTATGAACTAAAATCAAGACGTAAGTGGGAGAAGGTGATCAAAGGGAGAATTAAGTAGACGAAGGGAAAAGATCGACTAAAATTAGTTCAATTAAATATAGACTGATGCTTTCTGTTTGGGGATTGGCGGTAAGGGGTGGAGCAGGGGGCGGAGTACATTGGATCTGGCCCTTGGGAGCAAACCCAAAGGCAGAGTGTAATAGTTTGTGTTCCTGAAAGGAGGGGTGATATCTGGAGGTGAGAGAGGAAGCTTTCCGAGGTGCACCACTGGCATTTGGGGACACCTTCCTCGCTGAGTACAATTTGCACCCAGGACTTCGGGAAGGGGCTGGGAATCAGTGTGCAGTCAGTATAAAATGGGTCGTCTCTTTTCACATAGCGCCTCGCTAGTCTAAAACCTCACCCCACTCCCGCGGGAGAGCCAACGACGAGGATGGGATTCGAACCCACGCGTGCAGAGCACAATGGATTAGCAGTCCATCGCCTTAACCACTCGGCCACCTCGTCGCCTTAGTGAATATTTTTGGATAAGTATTGTGTTTCTTTATGGAAGGTAATGTCTAGGATTCTTCCCTTGGTTTTTTAATGAAATAAATCCACTTCACGATTTCTAGTGTTTTAGCACATGATTTCACTGATTAAACCAATGTCTATCAACACCCCTCTTTGATAAAAGAAAAACTAGACACTAGGAGGGAGGGGTGGACCTAAATAAAAATGGCAAAGTAAACTGGGCATGGTGGCACATGTAATCC
Organism: Graphiurus murinus; assembly: GCA_004027655.1. Taxonomy (NCBI): domain Eukaryota; kingdom Metazoa; phylum Chordata; class Mammalia; order Rodentia; family Gliridae; genus Graphiurus; species Graphiurus murinus. Next base: position 7,166 of record PVLC010021522.1, read on the forward strand.
ACGTTACTTGGGAGGCTGAGACAGGAGGATCACAGTTTCAAAGTCAGCCTCAGCAAGTTAGCGAGGCCCTCGACAACTTAGTGAGACCCTGTTTCCAAATAAAAAATAAAATAGGGCTGGGGGTATAGCCTGGAGGTAGAAGGCCCCTGGGCTCCACCCCCAGTACCACAAAAATAAATAAATAACAATAAAAATTACAAAGTACATTTCCTGAAAAGAGAAATTAATAAAGAAGAGTTTATCACACTCTTGATTTTTTTTAAATCAAATTGGAGTTTATCACATCTACATGACCATGTATATTAACACCATGATTAATCCAGAGTTATTGTTTATCGTTATTGCTGCACCGGTGGATGATCCTGGGTAAGATTCTCAAAATAATGCCTGCCATATGGCATCAATACCTCCTAGAAATAATCACCACTTCTCTGAGAAGCCCTGATGGGTTACTGTGGAGAAGTTGTGCATTAACATCAAATTGTGATTGGTTCTGAATGCCTGGCCAAAGACTTTTTACTTTGTCTTACAGAATTGTGGGGCTGAGAGGATTTTGTCTCATTTGTTTTCTACAGGTAAATGTGACAAAAGTGATAATTTGGTATTGCCATTTTTTATTACTATTATTACCTATTTTCACACCCTCCAGCCAAAGACCACCAGCACCCCTGCAGTTGAATGTGTTGCCTTTATTGCTGCTCTAACGAGAAAGAACTCACCATAAGAAACCGTGGATATCAGTGAAGAAGAATTTTATGAGGCCTTTTTGTGCTTGTGTTGGTTGATCTGATCAGGAAGAGAGGAAAAAATCGGTAATTGGCATCTGAATAAATTTTATCTAAAGCCAGATGTGGTGACGCACGCTTGTAATCCCAGTACTTGGGAGGCTGAGACAGGAGGATCACAGGTTCCAGGGCAGCCTCAGCAAGTAGTGAGACTCTCATCAACCTAGTGAGACTCTGTTTCCAAATAAGAAATAAAATCAGGCTGAGGGTATAGCTCAAAAGTAGAATGCCTCTAGATTCAATCTTCAGTATGAAAAAAAAAAAAAAATCTAGAAGAGTAGAATAAGCTTAAAGCTATAAAAGCAGTGGGCTCTCGGTAGAGGGGTTTGATATTTTTGTGGTCTGCACAGTGACTTTGTTTTATTACCTGTGCCTAGTCAAGATTATGAAATGTTTTGTTGCTGTTTGGTTTTGTTTGATATCTCATTTCATCACAATCAGAAAGGTCAATTTGATGCAAATGTTCTGAAATTGTTTGTGTTCAACAGAAGAGGCCTATGGACTAATGGTGAGTGACAGGCCAGTTCCTGACAATGCTCAGATTTCCTGAATAGTCAGGCCAGTTTCTGGTTGCCAGTCATTGCTTTTCTTCTTCTCACCCATTTTCTCTCTCCCTCTCCAGTTTTTGTTTGTTTGTTTGTTTGTTTTTAAGTTATGTGTGTGCCAGGTGTAGTGGTACACACCTCTTAACTCAGCAATTTAGAAGACTGAGGCAAAAACAAACAAAAAAGAAGACTGAGGCAGAAGGATCACAACTTTGAAGCCAGCCTAGGCAACTTACAGAGACCCTGTCTCAAAACAGAAAATAAAAAGGGCTGGGGATGTAGCTCAGTGGTAGCGCACCCTGGGTTGAATCTCTAGTACTGAAAAGAAAATATGTGTGTATATATTATGTAATAACATAATATAAAATAAATTAAAAAGTGAAAATGAAAGAAAAATAAAGGTAAAATCTGGAATATTATCAGGAATCAAAGGCAATATCAAGAAATGACAATAAATATTCAACCTATTAAGTAAGTATCAAATCAGCATCAGAACATATCAAGTTAATACAGGTAAAATATACAAAGTTGCAATATTTTTAAAGTTAAGTGACAAATTACAAAATGTTTCTGGAAAGAAAAGAATTTATAGCCAGGCGTAGTGGCACACGCTTGTAATCCCAGCATTTGGGAGGTTGAGATTGGAGGATCCGGGTTAGCAGCCAGCCTCAGCCACCTAGTGAGGCACTCCACAACTTGGTGAGACCCTGTTTCAAAATAAAGAATAAAAAATAGGGCTGGGGGTGTAGCTCGGAGGTCGAATGCCCCTGAGTTCAATTCCCAGTCCTGCAAAAAAAAAAAAAAAAAAAAAAAAAAAAAAAGAATTTATTTGGTCTCTATGGTGTTGGGATTAGGAATTATAAACATGATAAAATTGTGATTTCCATCCAGCCAACAGAGCTGAACTACTGCATTCTCAGATTATACATTCTGATAAAGCCAGTGTGTCAAAGAACTGAGGATGACAGCCAGCAGTAAGAAAGGTTCCCAGTCCAATAACCTTTAAGGAAGTAAATCCTGCCATCAAACACATGCATTTGAAAGCCATGCCTCCCCCAGCTGATTCTAGAGATGGCCTCAGCTCAGTCAACACCTATAACAGGCTTATGTAACATCTATAGCAGACTGTAACAGGCCGTAGGGAGAGGACCCAGTTTAGGCATTATTAATACTCTTTAGATTTAATCACTGGTCATGCAGTGACCAACAGAAGCTGTGTTGGGTTGAATAATGGTCCCCAGAATAGGTTCGCATCCCTCACTGGAACTAAGTCGGCAGGAGGGAGTTTAATGGGCATTTCTGGAACAATTGTTAGAGGCCAGAGGAACTCTTGGGGCTCTTTTGCTATCATGAAGAGCATTGAAGAATATGTTTTGAATTGTAGAGCGTCAACAGGAGAACTGGGATTGGGACCTTGTATAACAAACCTTCACAGAAGACTCATATACTCTTGCATCTGGTCAGTGGATCTTTAAAATATTTCTGGCACAGAGTTGCTCTAAGGAGCATTAGTAGGGAGCTTTGTGCATGGAGACAGGGGAGGTCTCAAATGACTACAATGGCTGGGGTCTCATTCTGTAGTTTGCACACTTTCACGACCTCCAAAAGCATTTGGAGTGTGTCCAGAGAAGAAAAGGGTCACAGGTGGGACTTCTGGCATAGGAACCCTTAATCATCCCAGCACATAATTAACTGACAGATCTCAGATAGATGTGAGGCACCAGCAAAGAAACAACAGGCATCAAAAGGAAAGATTCTAGGTAGACATGGGGGTGCTGGGAGAGAGCACTTTTCAGTAGCTAGAGGAAAGAACAAGAAGCAGATGTGGCCCCAGAGGACAGGAGTGACAGGCTGAGGGGAGTTCTGTACATGCAGGCCATGTGCACTCCTGGTTTGGATAAACTTAAGGGCAAGGTCCCCAAAACTGACACAGGTACATTGGCATTTGAAATCCAAGGGCTAGCCATTAAATCAGGAGACATTTCATTTTCTTACTGAAAGACTGATACATACTTTTAATAGACCAATTGATCTTCCAAATTACATGGGCAGTACATGAGCTGAGCGTGTTTCAATGGACCCCTCCCTGAATACAGACAGTATGAATGGTACTAATGTGGCTGTACTGCTGTCGTAGGGTGGTGTTAGTGCTTAGAGGTCGTTAGGTTCCAGGAAAGGAAGAAACTGAAATTTCATAACACCAGAGTAGAGGGCCTAACTTACCCGAATCTAAAGAATCCTGGCCAAAAAGGCAAAAAGGGACACAAAGGAAAGTAGGAGCAGGGCTAGAATTCCTGAGGTAGGGGGAGAGAGTTTTCACCAGGCCAGAGACTCCATGTTGATTTGGGTGAAGCAACTGGCAGCGCCTACAGCCTGGGGTGCACATCTGGAAGGCCAGCTAACGATTCAGGAGAATCAAAGGGAGAAAATCACCAACATGTATCTGAGAGCTGGACACAAGTCCCTGAACCCAGGGCCAGCATAGGGCCCCGGTATGGGAGGCGGCGCTTACTACGGCAACTCCTTCGCTATACTCAAGTATGAACATACATTTCGAGTATTTACCTGGCAGGGCAGATGATCACATTTTGAGTGGGATCCAAAGAAGAAGACCTACAGAGGGGGCCTCTAACACCCGAACCGTCAAGCAGCCAGACCATACAAGTACTTCTTCCCATAAGCCAGAAATAGTGCTCTACTATGCTCCCAGGAGAAGAAAGCACCAGCTAGGATGTCAGACTGGGATACCCAGCAACTAGAGAAAGATGGAAGACAGGGCACCAAAATCAATTAAGGTCCCACCGAGATTTGAACTCGGATCGCTGGATTCAAAGTCCAGAGTGCTAACCATTACACCATGGGGCCACATATGCATAAAAGTCTGATGCCTATAAATTATTGCAAATAACATCATTTGATATTTTATAAACTAAATTTTAATAAATATTAAGAACCTGGCGTGGTGGTGCAGCTCAGATACTAGTTCCAAGACACTCTCATGCTCTACAAGTTTCTGAGAACCAAGTTCGTATTAGAAACTCATGTCTTCAAAAACGAAATTCAAGTTCAGGATGTGAAAAATGTAAACCTTAAGCATCAGGGAGATAATTTACCAGGATCTGGGAGGACAACCTCAAGTGAAATATCAAGGTGTTGTTCTACTGGGAAGCATATTTGCTGCCCGGGATCAGGTGTCCAGTTGGCAAATGCTCTGGTGTCTAAAACAGATGCAGACTGTGATGGTGATTTACGAGAAAAAGGAAGAGCACTAAAACATTGCAAGGTCCCACCGAGATTTGAACTCGGATCGCTGGATTCAAAGTCCAGAGTGCTAACCATTACACCATGGGGCCACTTATGGGAGGCCTCTTGGGCAAATTGTTGGTAGTGATTTTGCAGTGATAGATAAATCTAATTGAAATGTTTTATATATTGGATCTACAAAATAGGCACTCGTCTCCGTAACCAAATTACTCCAGCCCTGCGTGTGGAAAATTTGAATATGGATGTACCTTGCAAAGTCAGAATCGAGCATTTGCTGAAACTCTTAACCTAGGCCATGAACGACCGTCTACCTTCGGGTTTACAGAGGTTAAGTGTCAGCATTTGGAAATCTCCTAGGACACCCATGGAAAACGCAAAAAGAAAAAAGAAAAATGTGAGATGTCGGGAATTTACTGGTAATTTCGCAGATAAAAACAAATTTTTACCAATTTAAATATTTTTGTTCAATTCTTTTTCCTTATCTGCATTTCCTCTGGTGGCTAGATTGCTTGTATAATTCCAATAAAATAAAAAAAATTTAATTATCGTTTGCTTGTTTATGTTACATCAACGAATACGTGTATGTGTTAGGAAGGATAAGAGTTTCAGATAGCAAAACAGGTTTTTAAAATAAGATTTAGGTCGAGCGTGGTGGCGCGCGCTTGTAATCCCAGTACTTGGGAGGCTGAGACTAGAGGATCACAGATTCACGGCCAACTTCAGCTACTTAGTGAGGCCCTCTGCAACTTAGTGAGACTCTGTTTCCAAGTAAAGAATTAAAAATAGGGCTGGGGTTGTAGCTTAACGTACTGCAAAAATAAAATAAGATTTATCCAAAATCTAAATGAAAATTCTCCATCTGGTGTTTTCTCTTTGCGGGCATGGCCTCCAAAAGTGGGATGATACAAGGACCCAAATCGGAGGATTGACTGGAATCCCCCTTCCCCCCCACTTCGGTACCGGGGATTGAACCCGGGGCATTCTACCTCCGGGCTATGCCCCCAGTCCTATTTTTTTATTCTTTATTTTGAAACAGGGTCTCACTAACTTGCAGAGGGCCTCACTAAGTATGGAAATTTCTGCTTGAGATGTTGATTCCAAAACATCAAATATGTTCAGGGGTAGAATAGTGATGTGTTAGATGTATCCGAATTCTTGGGAAAACATAAAGGGAAAGAAATTAAAGGTAGGGAGGTTTTCAAAGTCAGACATGAGCTAAATTTAAGATAGGGAGGCAGCAATTAAATATATAAAAGCAAAGCAGCCTGGATGATGTCCTGCAACTCTGCAGAGGCTTCAAAAATTCCTAAAATTCCTCGGGTGGTTTCCTAAAACACCAACTAAAATTTTTCTGTCTGGTTTTTTGGTACTGAGGATTGAACTCAGGGGCATTCCACCTCCAAGCTACACCCCCAGCCCGATCTTTTTTTCTTTTCTTATCTTTTTTTTTTTTTTTTTTTTTTTTTTTTTTTTTTTTTTTTTTTTTTTTTTTTTTTTTCTCTCTCATTTTGAAACAGTCTCACTAGGTTGCTGAGAGCCTTGCTAAATTGCTGAGGCTAGCTTTGTACCTGTAATCCTCCTGTCTCAGCTTCCCAAATACGGGGATTACAAGTGTACTCCACCAGGCCCCGCTGTCTTGTTTTTTGTAAGGAATAGGACTACATGCTTCCAATTGTTTGGCGGAAAAATAGCAACAGAGGAATATAAAGCATTGTTTGCTGTTTACTGTGATCATGCAGATGATACCGCAAGACTTTGTATTGCATCTGCAAAAATAGCATTCCCGTAGTCGGCAGGATTCGAACCTGCGCGGGGAGACCCCAATGGATTTCAAGTCCATCGCCTTAACCACTCGGCCACGACTACTCTGCTATATAGGATCCTGGATATATTCCCATGAGAAGTAATATCACACTTGTTACAACCCGACCTTCACGTTTAATGATTCAGAAAAGTTAATCAAGTTCTGGAGATCCTGCAATTGTAATAAAAAGATGCAAATAAATAAAAAAAGGATGCCGTCAATTAGACAAGCAACAGCAAACCCCAACACTCGAGTGACGTAGGATTTTTAGGAACGCAGACAATCCCTGCGGACTTTAGGGGGGTCAGGAATCCCCATATCCTTGGAGTTACACACTACCACAACAAATGCACTCGTCACCGTTGCTAAAGACTGGAAATACCTATTTCTCACAATTTGTCTTTGTGGTTTTTTGCAGTCACGTCGTCTGGTCCCTAAAACTCAGAGATAAACTCGAGCCTTCCCCCTAAAACCTGTGTTTTCCTCAAAAGATTGACACCGCGTCCTAGCAGAGGATGGTTTCGATCCATCGACCTCTGGGTTATGGGCCCAGCACGCTTCCGCTGCGCCACTCTGCTTTCTGACATGAACCTTCTGCTCATATATTTAAGGCAGTACCGCTGACACGCTCCAACCCTAGCTGATTTGGTATCTTTGATGGCTATTGCGGACCCCGGGAAGAAATCGCCGGTGACCCACGCTGCCTCCGACGCCGAGAAGCGTCTAGAACTTGATTAGCAGGCCATCTGAGGCTGCAGGCCGCGGAGCAGGGTCGGGATTGTTCCGGATTGTTAGAAAACACAGGTGCATACTACAGCTATAACTTACAAAAGCAACGCCGAAAATGTCCAGGCCTCTCCCGGTCACCCATGTACATTGGAGAGGTGGTTATCAAATGCTTTTCTTTTATTTTCATCGAAACTATTTACCCCAACTGAATAAAGGGGGAAAAAAAGTTGCATTGGCCGGGAATCGAACCCGGGCCTCCCGCGTGGCAGGCGAGAATTCTACCACTGAACCACCAATGCTACCTGTTTCAGAGCTTCTTTGATTTTCCTTATATTGGTAGATTTACAGTATTGCAAACTGTTAAGTAGTGTATGTACTTCCTCCCAGGATTTTCCTAAATCCAATGGGGGAAAAAAAAAAAAAAAAAACACTGTCTCCAAACACTCTGATAAAAACCTGTGAACCAGAAGAAAGCTGAAAGTCCGCCAATATGTGACCCTTGAAGACTTTTCAAGATCAAAAACGCCCATAAAATAGTCAAGATTTAAAAAATATCTTTCTCCCTCCTTCCCCTAATTTAATTCCTTCATGAAAACAGATTCTGGAGATCTCTCACTTAGGATTCAAGCCAGTTCGATTCATGTACAGGTCAAAGCGCTCACTTCCACTCTGAAACACTAAGTTACACGTTTTGGAAGAGACCGGTCTTCTGTCCTGCTGCTGGGAACCACTTTTAGCAGGGAAAGTGTTGAAAGTGGGAAGATCGAGAAAACCTTCTGAAAGCATGCCTCCCTGCAAACCTTACTGTAAACGCCCAATTCTGTTACTTGCTCCTGGAGAGGGTGGCCACTCAGTTGATCGGGTCAGTGTGGCTCTTTGGAACCAAAAGCCAAAGTGCTGCCTGGAAATAAATAGGTAATAAGGCCCCTATTTTTTTGGAGCAAAAGCTAACACATAGAAAAGCATTAACCAACGGTGAAAAAATGAATTATCTCTACTGAAATAAGTTTTGGGGTTTGAGCTTCAGAAACAATGGAGCCTGGTAGCCTGGATAAAAGGCATGTAAACCAGGAGGTTTTCCATAGGCTCTGTCTCACTCCAGTCTGCCTCTCTTTTCGCCTTTAAGAACAGAGAAGTCACAGGGCCAGAGTGTGGGAGGATTTATTTGGCAGCTATGTTTCGGTGCTTTTTTTGGGGGGGGGGGAGCAGGGAGCATCAACAGCAAATTAAGAGGCTATTACTAGCTTTGGTTTTGGTTTTGGTAATGGGGATTGAACCCAGGGACATTTTACCTCCAAGCTACACCCCCAGCCCCACCCCCCCTTTTTTAAAACTTTTGAAACAGGCTCTTGCTAAGTTGTTAGGGGGCTTGCTATATTGCTGAGGCTGTCCTCCAACCTGAGATCCTCCTGTCTTAGCCTCCCAAATACTAGGATTACTGGAGTGCACCACCATGCCTACCTTACTGTTTTTCTTAAAAGAACTAGGTTCTTGTAACTCCTGGCAACAGAAGAACTGAACAGAATGAGAAATAACCAAAAATTTGGTCAAGTTACATGATTTTTTAATTCTTAGTTATTCATTTGTAAATGGAGCTTAGAGAAATTGACCTACACTCCTCATACACTCCTCAGGAAGCTGGCTATAAAGGTAATTAAAATGTTGGTTCTTAAAGCCTCTGAGTAGGGCATGGCAGTACATGCCTGTAATTCCAGCACTTGGGAGGCTGAGACAGGAGGATGGCAGATTGAAGGACAGACTCAATGAGTAGTGAGATACATCAACCTAGTGAGACCCTGATCAAAATAAAAATAAAAAAAAAATAAAATGGGTGTAGCTTGGAGATGGAACGCCCTTGGATTCAATCCCCAGTGCCACCAATTAAAAAAAAAAAAAAAAAAGCCGGGCTTGGTGGCGCACACTTGTAATCCCAGCATTTGGGAGGCTCAGACCAGAGGATACAGGTCCAGCCTCAGCTACCTAGTGAAGCACTCCGCAACTTAGTGAGATCCGGTTTCAAAATAAAGAATAAAAAATAGGGCTGGGGGTATAGCTTGAAGGTAGAACGCCCCTGAGTTCAATCCCCAGTACCAGAAAAATTATAGTATAAAGGTATCAGTTAAATATTAGCTTAGCTATTGATAATTACTCCATGTAACCTTTTAATGAAACATTGGAAGACAGATATTTTACCTTATTTCTACTTATTATAAACAGAAATCTTTAATATAATGCACAAAATAGGTACTCATGTGAGTTGTATTAGATTGATGGCATAAGGCAGGCTATTCTAGAATAAATTCCCAGAGTGTATTCTTTTTGAGTGATATAAAGAATTCTACTTCCTCAGATTTTATTGACCGGTCAATAAATCTCCCCCAAATATCATCAAAATCCTACAGAAAGAACAAAGCTGAGCCAGGTGGTGGCGTGCGCTTGTAATGCCAGCATGTGGGAGGCTGAGACCGGAGCATCCGGGTTCCCGGCCAGCCTCAGCTGCTTAGTGAGGCACTCTGCAATTTAGTGAGACCCAGTTTCAAAATAAAGAGGGCTGGGAGTATAGCTCGGAAGTAGAACGCCCCTGAGCCCCAGTACCGCAAAAAAAAAAAAAAAAAAAAAAAGAGAGAGAGAGAATACTAACTCAGAAATCCTGATAGTGTCTCAAGGGGTAAGGGCAAAGTTGATTTTTTACTGGATTTTGGTGAGTCTTTCAAAGTTGCCTCCCACACTGAGGCAGAGGCAAAACATAACATTTCCTTATGAAATGTTGGAATCAGTGACTCTGGTTATAATACATCACTGTCAGATATTCTCACTGGAAGTCATGCAGGAGATAGAGCAAAAAATGAGATGCAAGTGCTCAGGTAAACCTAGTGAAAACAGAGTGCATACATGTAGAAACTCTAAAACTGGGAAATCCACATTTAAGTGAGATGGAATAAAATTGTAATCCCAGCACTTGGGAAGCTGAGACAGGAGGACCACAGGTTCAAGTCTAGCTTCAGCTATTTAGTGAGGCCCTCCACAACTTAGTGAGACCGTTTCAAAATAAATAAAATAGGTCTGGGGGTGTAGCTCAAAGGCAGAATGCTCCTGAGTTCAATCCCCAGTACCTCAAAAAAATAAAAAATAAGGAATAAAGACTAAAAAATAGGGCTGGGGCCGGGCATGGTGGCACACGCTTGTAATCCCAGTACTAGGGAGGCTGAGACAAGAGCATCTGAGTTTGCCCCCAGCCTCAGTTACTTAGTGAGGCTTTCTGCAACTTAGTTAGATCTTGTTTCAAAATAAAAAATAAAATAGAGCTGGGGGTGTATCTCGGGGGTAGAATGCCCCTTAGTTCAGTTCCTAGTGCCGCAAAAAAAGGAGGGGGCGGCTGGGGTGTAGCTTGGAGATAGAGGGTGTTGCTTGGAGGTAAAAGGCCTCTGGGTTCAATCCTCAGTTACACACACACACACACACACACACACACACACACACACACACACACAAAAAAAAAAAAAAAAAAAAAAAAAAAAAAAAAAAAAACTGGCATTTTTGGAAGCCCTTCAGCCTCCCAGACATGATCACACACTTTGCGGCCTCTGGTCCAGTTCTGGATCATAGCTATACTGATAGAGCAACATTGTTATCACCTGAAAGGAATTAGGCCCCATGCAGCAGGCCAGCTGCTGCCTCAGTTTTCCTATCCTGCAGTCCGCACTGGAAGCTGAAACACAAAAGACAGACACACACAGACACAGACACAACCTCGAGAGGGGAACAAATGTTCAACTTTATTAAGCAGCTTCGGGGATATATAGTTGAAGCCAGACCTTGAGTACATGCACAACATTCATTATCTCACAGGCCCTAAAATCCAGGTGGGCCACATCAATCAAGCTTAGAAGAAACAATTGTTACTTCCACCTGATCTTAGACCCCTTGATAGGGGAAGACAAACAACACAGGTCATAAGTTATAAATTTGTTATCTCTAGGGTCGTAGTAACAGGCACTGGCTAAGTTTTAACTGCTTAGACAGCCTTAACAGTAAGTAAGCAGTTATCTTAACTTTTGAGTCTTTTGAATTTAGCAAAAGTTTTCTTCACTTCCCACAGCCCCATGTACTGATTTTCACTAACAGGACTCATAGAAGCTGATGTTGTAAGTGGAAATACAATTTGTTAGTTTGCAAGGGAACATGAAGTGGTTTTTTTGTTTGTTTTTGTGGCACTGAGGATTAAACCCAGGGGCTTCTACCTCCCCCCAGCCCAATTTTATTTCTTTTTTTTTTTTTTTTAATAATAGTCAGTAGTTGGTGTTTGTAATTTCCTTTCCCTCCTTCCCATTTCACATTCCCTATACCCTCAGCCAGTACCCCAACTACTAATGCTTTTTTTTTTTTTTTTTCGGTACTGGGGATTGAATTCAGGGGCATTCTACCTCCGAGCTACACCCCCAGCCCCATTTTTTATTCTTTATTTTGAAACAGGGTCTCACTAAGTTGTGGAGTGCCTCACTAGGTAGCTGAGGCTGGCTGCGAACCTGCGATCCTCCTGTCTCAGCCTCCCGAATGCTGGGATTACAAGTGTGTGCCACCACGCCTGGCTTCCAATTTTATTTCTTATTTGGAAATAAGGTCTCACTAAATTGTGGAGGGCCTCACAAAATTGCTGGGGCTGGCTCACTAAATTGCTGGGGCTGACTTCGAACCTACGATCCTCTGGTCTCAGCGTCTCAAATACTGGGATTACAAGGGTGCACCACCACACCCAGCTCAACACTGAAGTGTTTATAGCCACAGTTCAGGTCACCTTCCTTGATCCTGGCAGAGTGGCAGAGGGTGGCAGTAATAAGGTGTCCTGGCGGCATGATATTGCAAGGGTTTTTCTTTTCTTTTCTTTTGTTACTGGAGATTGAAACCAGGGGCATTCTACCTCTGGGATACCCCCCCAGCCCCTTTTCTAAATATTTTATGTGGGGTTGGAGGTGTAGCTTGGAGGTAGAATGCCCCTGGGCTCAATCCCCAGTACAGTGAAAAACAATAATAAAAATAGTTAAATAAATAAATAATAAAATCAAGCTGGGAGTGTAGCTTGGAGGTAGAACGCCCCTGGGTTCAATCTTCAGTATCAATCAATCAATCAATAAATAAACAAACTAAACAAAAAATAATGCTTACCTCCTACTCAGAGATAACTATTATTAGTATTGTGCAATCATTAGTCCTATGGGTCATATTGTATAATCTGATTGCTCTATGATGGTACTCGGTAAATAATTACTTATACATCTTTTGTCCATTTCAAGTGTCTTAAACATCTTTCTATATCATTAGATATTTTTCCCTAACAATTTAAGGGCCTCATAATAGTTTGCTCTATAATAAATAATAAACTTATTTAATCAATCCTCTCCTATTAGTGTTGGGAGTTGATTATTGTTTACTCTGTGACTCTGAATAATCCTGTGACTATCTTTGCTGTGTCAGGTGACAAAGACTCTACTTGACCAAACTCTAGCTAGTTCCTCTGAACCCTCTTCTCAAGTAGGCCTTAGCCTTGACCTTTAAAGACTTAAACCCAACACCAACACAGTTTTGTGGGGTTTGTTGTTGTTTATTTTTGTTGTTATTTGGTACTGGGGATTGAACCCAGGGACATTCTAGCTCTGAGCTACTCCCAGCCCTTTTTTATTATTATTACTATTAATTAATTTGCATCGGGGTGGCTTCTGTGAACTGAACCCAGGGACATTCTATCTCTGAGCTACGCCCACCATCATATATATGTATGTATGTATATATATATATATATATATATATATATGCACACATATATACATATATACACATATATACATATATACACCTATATATACACATATATATACATATATATCAGGGTCTTGCTAAATTACAAAAACAATATCAATTTTAAAAAGAATAATGACACTGACTTAACTGAACAAGAGAAGAACTGGGAAGATGAGTTAAGAGATTCTTGTCACTATCCCTGGCAAGGAAGAGGCCGCTGAGGTAACAGAAAGGACTTAATGCAAGGAGGTAAAGCTTGGCAGACCCTGACACTGCACGGAGAAGTGGGGGAGGGGGGGGGGGCAGAGGGGTGTCTACCTAGGAAGGAGAGGGCAGAGGCCTAGAGGATCGGGGGTTTGATTGGTGGAGGGTCCCCTAGGGTTGCAACCACCAGGCGGAGACTTCATGGGAGGAGAAAGAGGGGAGCAGGAGACTGCTAGGCCTCTGATGCCGAAGACCGATTAAATTAAACCTCCCTCTTAAGAAGGTGGCAAGCGGGGCAGAGCGACCTAAACCTGTAATCTCAGTGTTTGGGAGGCAGAGACAGTAGGATCACAGGTTTGTGGACAGCCTTAGCAATTTAACGAGGTTCTCAGCAACTTAGTGAGACCCTGTTTCCAAAGAAAAAGTACAAAAGACTGCGGGTGTAGCTCAGATGTGTAACCCAGAACGTTCCTTGGTTCAATATGAAGGAGGAGAAGGGGGAGTGTCATTCTCTCATTTTAGATCCCAGAAGAGAGACAAGAAAACCACCCTGAAAAGTTATCTCTACAGTCTTCAAGATATCGAATTCCTTATCCAGGGTTAAAGAAATGTCTCCAAGGCGGGTTCATTCTACTTTAGTTACCCACTCTGAACAAAACAGAATCAACCTGACCCCGACGTGATTTGAACACGCAACCTTCTGATCTGGAGTCAGACGCGCTACCGTTGCGCCACGAGGTCACAGGGAGGTGACCTAATCTACTTTCAACTGGGCATCTAAATGCTCCCCTCACCCCATCCCACAGATAAAAGATCTTTGTCTTTATCGCTACTGAATACGATCCTTTTTCTCCCCACTACTTACAGTCTCATTGAGGCTTTGTTGAGAACAATAAGAGATTCTCAGATTCAGAACTAATCCCCAAACCCAAAAGCTCCATATGGGAAAGACTGGAGTGTTTCAACCTTTCCACTTGCTGAGATTTCCCTGCTTTGTGAAAAATCGTGGATATATTGGGTTTAGATTCGCTGTGAAATAGGAATCAGAATAGTTAGGAAATTCGCATTACCACTTTTCCCTATAAATTCCCTTCGCTTTTCCCTGTTCTTGGAAGACTTCCCTCGGGTCCTGGCTCTGCGGGAGGCTGCCCAGCCCTCCTATGCGTCAAACCTGTCGGTGCCGCCCCCCCCCCCCCCCCATCCTCATCCTTGACGACTGGCACCTGTGGTGGCAGCTGTCCACACCCTCACTTCCCAGCAAAACCCGAACCTCTGGTCTGCCATTCGGTTCACTGCAATAACCCCGAGTAAACGTTGGCATTTAGTGAGTTTCCTCTAGTCCACATCCAGCCCAATCGTTTTCCAAGTTTTCCCAGGGTCAGCAGCAGTGAGGAATTTAGCCTGGCCCATTTCCCACCACTCCCTAGACCTACTCAATCAGTTCCTGGTCCCTCTTTATTCTTTGAGTAATTTAATTTAAGCACAACCATACCAAGCACTTTGTCAGGTGCTGCTCATTCAGTGGAGAGGAAGAGAATTGTGGCCAGAAGGTTCAGAGATTTCTAAAGTAAACAAGTTAACAATTAGAATTGAGTGTAACTGAGAGATGCAGTATGCCAAAGACTTCTGAGAAGTTGTTACAGTAACTCAGATGAGAACTGGGAGGACTGGATCTAAGAAAATAGGCCTGAGGCTGAGCAGGAAGAGCTAGATTTGTGAAAGAATTAGAAGTTCAAATTGAAGGTCTTGTGGAAGGACAGTCAAAGAGGCTGAGACAGGTCAGCCTCAGCTACTTAGTGAGGCCCTCTGCAACTTAGTGAGACTCTGTTTCAAAACAAAGAATAAAAAATAGGGCTGGGGATGTAGCTTGGAGGTAGAATGCCCCTGGGTTCAATCCCCAGTACTGCTAAAGAGAGGGGGGAGGGGCAATTGGAGTTATAGGCCTTTGGTTTTGGAATCTGGGTGTTCTTATCAAATATTTGGAATGAGAGACAAGTTTAAGGGGGGAAATGGAGCATTCCTTTTGGGCTATATCACTTCAGTGATACTCATGGACATGGAGCAAGTAACTAGGACAATTGTATATTCTTGATCCCAGAAGAGAAGTCTGGACTAGAGGTGATTTTCAACACATCCCCATGTGAACAATGGCTTGTCAAGCATGCTTACCCTTCCTTGACCACTGGAGCCATTGATGAGACACAGAATTCTCTTACTTGCTCAATAATACAATACATACATGCATGCAGGTAATGTAGCATTGGCAGTTTCAGAAGTGTGAGTTTCTGGGGTTCTGGTCTTGCTTTGGCGATGATTTTTCTATATATTTTCAGATTATTACCCACAAATAACAGATACAGTTGTTCTTCTCCTTTTGGAAGAAGTCCCTATACCATGAAGACAATTTGGCCCTCAGTACTTCCTACTGCCTACTATCACTCAGAAATGTTCTTTCTGCTGGTTAAAATATTTAGAACTTTATGAAGAGACAGGAACTAGTAGCCTCAATAGAATTTTTTTTTTTTTTTTGCAGTACTGGGGATTAAACTCAGGGGCATTCTACCTTCGAGCTATACCCCCAGCCCTATTTTTTATTCTTTATTTTGAAACCAAGTCTCACTAAATTGCAGAGTGCCTCACTAGGTAGCTGAGGCTGGCCTCGAACCCAGATTCTCTGGTCTCAGCCTCCCGAATGCTGAGATTACAAGCTTGCGCCACCACGCCCGGCTTATTTTTTATTCTTTATTTTGAAACCGGGTCTCACTAAGTTGTGGAGTGCCTCACTAGGTAGCTGAGGCTGGCCGCGAATCCGGATCCTCCGGTTTCAGCCTCCCAAATGCTGGGATTACAAGCGTGCGCCACCACGCCTGGCTTCAATAGAATATTTTCATGGATCCAGATTCTCGATTTTAAAGTGATAATTACATATGCTAGCAGCTAATATTTGTTAGTCTCCTATTATCTTGCCAGAACGGGACTGTGCCTGAAGACATGCGGGATCTCTGAAGAACATCTCTGTCGGATTACATACTGGGAATAAATTTCCTATGAGACAAAAAAAAAAAGTATGAGAATGTTTAAAGTTATTGAAGCATGTTGCCGATTTACTTTCTAGAAATGCACTAAAAAGCTGGACGTGGTGGTAGATGCTTGTAATCCCACTACTTGGGAGGCTGGGATAGGAGGATGATAGGTTCGAGAATAGCCTCTCAGGTAGTGAGACTCTCATCAACCTAGTAAGACCCTGTTTCAAAAGAAAAAGACCCAAAATGCATTCACAGCTTGCCATGTTAGGCAAGTGGTCCACCACTGACCTGCATCCCCAGCCCTTTTGTCATCTTATGTAGATACTTGGAGTTGAAGTCTGCGGATTATTCTCCACTTTTATTCATAGGACATGAACTCACCAATTGCTAAATCCTTAGTGAAACGAGAGACAGTAGAGAATGTGTGATATACGGTAACGTGTAGAATGCCCAAAGAAGCTCTTAGCATCTGTAGTCGTGGCCGAGTGGTTAAGGCGATGGACTAGAAATCCATTGGGGTCTCCCCGCGCAGGTTCGAATCCTGCCGACTACGAGGATGGGTACTTTTTTTTTTTAATTTCCGGAAGTTACTTAACTGGCGCATTTTTCTTTTTCTTTTTGATACTTCACAAGGCCCATCAAAATAGGTTTCTAGTCCAAAATAAACCTTCCTGAGGTCTTTTACAAATTATATCCAAGTAATTTTCCCATTTTCCAGGAAGAAATCGTGCATGAGCAAACTAAGTCAAAGGAGCACTCGGAACTAATATAATTTAAAATACGAATAACTGGGGGGAAATAAGTCAAAAGAAAAGTTTCACATACTTTTCAGACTCAGTATTACCAACACTTCTTTTTTCTCAAAGTGCAGCTCTACAGAGATGTATGGTTGGGCCAGTGGCGCAATGGATAACGCGTCTGACTACGGATCAGAAGATTCCAGGTTCGACTCCTGGCTGGCTCGAAAGTTTATGCTTTTTTAGTTGTTTCCTTTGAAGTTCCACAAATTTCCTTTTGCCGAACCTTTATGTTATTTCTTAGAGTGGACCAGTATGCCCATAAGAGAGACTCGAGCTTCATTTAGTTCACTACTCTTTTACAGTTTTCTTTAAGTTGCATTTCCAAATTCTACACCCAGCACCCATCACCCCCCTAGATAGTACTGGTGGCTCACACGTTCACATCTCCCCTCAAATACTGTCTTCTCAGGGAGACTTTTCTGATCTGATTAAACTTGCAGACCAGCGAGCGCGCGGGGGGGGGGGGGGGGGGGGGGGGGGGGGGGGGGGTGCGTGATGTTGCACCTACAGATACTCAGAGTAGTGTATCAAAGTTCTCCTAAGGTCTCCATGACAATAGAACCAGTTTTCACTTTACAGTTTTCTATCACTTTACAGTTTTCTACTTTAGACCCCAACTCTGTAGGAAAAGGTAAATTAGCAGAGGATGGTTTCGATCCATCGACCTCTGGGTTATGGGCCCAGCACGCTTCCGCTGCGCCACTCTGCTACCTCTTCCTATTGCGTCAATTTTTCAAATTGTAGTGTTATATGTCTTCTCTCTTTTTTTCCTCTTCTTCTAGAGAAATAATCTTATCTTTTAAAATATGATACCCATGCTTCTAGACTAACTGCGAAGGGTTAACAAGAAATAGAAAAAGGTTTTTTGTTGTTGTTGTTTTTTTTTACACTTCACCGGTACACAAATGCACGATTAAATATTCACCTCTCTTACTGTGTATTGCGCCAATGTGTACGGTACATCTAGAACGGAAAGTGCTGATATTCCAAATACCTTGTTTTTAAAGTCATTGTAACTGATACTAAATAACAGAAATTCTGAAGAAATAGACGCGCTCCTTTTTTCATGCTGTAAACTGTCACTTCATAATCTTTGGAGAATCATCTCAATCTCCAAATGGGGAAAAACTAGCATACTCATGCATTTTTTGTTTGTTTGTTTGTTGTTGTTTCATAAGGTTTTAGGGGATTCACGGAATCTCTACCCCAGAGGCTGTAATTGTTCATTCCCTATAATCTGAATTTGGCAAAGTAACTGCGTCCAGCTTCTCTGCCTCTGGAAAAGAAAAGATTCTTCCGAGACTTGCGTGGGCGGAGAAAACGCAGGGATCCAAGGACTTGCTGTGGAACCCTGCCCGCACAGGAAAACTAACTCAGGTGAGAAGTCGGTGCATTTAGATCATCCAGTGGAACTAGACTAGATATCCGCGAAGACCTAAGATTCTGAAAGTTGGAGGTTGAAATTTGGACGGAGATATGGGTCCGCGAGCGCAGAAATGAGCGTGCAGAGGCCAGGTAGGCTGAGAACAAGAACGAATTGGTGGAGCGAAATTCCGAACGTTTGCAATAAAATAGTGAGTGTCTCCATGGGCACACAACTAAGCTCCAAATATAAGATTGCCGTGTATACTTGCCTGCCTGTTTTTAAACACTCATTTCGAGGAGGCTAGAATAACTCGACAACAAGCAGAGGAGCAGAGCAGCTGCAGAGAGGAATCCCTTCCTTTTTTCCTACGCATTTCACAGACTCGAACTCCCGCATGTCCCCATCCACGGTAGCTGGGCAAAACACTTGACCCCGACGTGATTTGAACACGCAACCTTCTGATCTGGAGTCAGACGCGCTACCGTTGCGCCACGAGGTCCCCGGAGGGCAGCTCTTTTAATTACCTAACAACTGGATCTGTGTAATTAATTTTCAGTATTCGGTGGAAACTTGACAGTTGTGGTCTTAATAAATAATGTGTCCTCTTTCCCTTCTTTTCTCTCTACAAGAGACGCTGAAGAGGATGGATTATGGTCTCGTTTGCAAAGTGAACTGTCGATCTAACCAGAGTATCAGCAAAGTTAGTTGACACAGAGGCTGGAGTTTCTTTTGTAGGGCGTCCCTTCTGCAAAGCAACAGCCTCCCGGCACTTCTGATACCCGCAGAGAAAACAGGGTTGACTTCACATACTGAAGTCCTTCAGAATCAGACCACTGGATCTGAAACTTGCCCTAAAAAGAGCAAGAAATCTTGTCTGCAGGAGGGAGGAGGAGGGTCTGCCCTGCGCCTTAGAGGTCAAAGTGCCTGCCTGGGAAAATTCGGAATATAAACAGCTTCTCTCTGGGTCCTGAAATTTGCTAGTAGACCCATCTCCCCAATTAGTGCAGGGTCCGCCTTCGATTCTTAGAAAAAGATGCTCTGAAAAATGATCCACTACTGTAAAAGGCATCTTTCTCTGAAAATTAAGATTTCCCTTTCTAAATCCTGAAAAATCACTCTAGAATCCAGGATTCCCACTAGGAATAGGAAAATAACAATAATAAATAGTGGGTTGAAAAATTTTCTTCAGACTCTGTAAGTAGGGAAGCATTTTTGATAGGCTTTGGAGTCATAGAAAAGAGTTAGTGAGCTTTGAATGGATGTGTTGGAAGCCCGATACACTGGCAGTAATATGAATGAGACATTCAGAAAATAAATGACAAGGATTTAAAAGGGCATGCAATCCCTTGCAGAAAGGAATGAGGCTGGGGAGAATCCAGTGTGATCTGCTGCTGAGAATCACAACTTATACTTTCCTCACCTATAAAATGGGGATAATAATAGTACCCACCTCCTAAATTCTATATGCAGTGTTCTCTAAACAAATTTAACAGAACATGGTTTAATAGAACATGGTTTCTACGACTCCAAAGCCTACCAAAAATGCTTCCCTACTTACAGAGTCTGAAGCAAACTTTTTCAATCCACTATTTATTATAGAATTTAATAGGCATGCTTAGAACCATGCCTGCCACATAATGAGCTTTCACTAGATATTAACATTGTTAATAATCACTATAAATTTTGGTGAAATTCCTAAATGCCTTTTCCCACATCACCAGTATTCATTCAGCAGAGCTTCTGATAAAACTTACACTTGTCAGTACTTAGCTTTTCCCATAGATTTCCATTTTGATGTTACTAAGCAAAAGTAAATTGCTCATTTTAAATGCTAGAAATATGCCTGGCATGGTGGCATATGCTTGTAATCCCAGTACTTAGGAGGCTGAGACAGGAGGCATGGCCAGTCTCAGCAACTTAGTGAGGCTCTCAGCAATTTAGTGAGACCATGTTTCAAAATAAAGAATAAAAAACAGGGCTGGAGCCGGGCGTGGTGGCGCACGCTTGTAATCCCAGCATTCGGGAGGCTGAGACCGGAGGATCCGGGTTCGCGGCCAGCCTCAGCTACCTAGTGAGGCACTCCGCAACTTAGTGAGACCCAGTTTCGAAATAAAGAGTAAAAAATAGGGCTGGGGGTGTAGCTCGGAGGTAGAATGCCCCTGAGTTCAATCCCCAGTAC
>PVLC010021523.1:0-27846 GCA_004027655.1 Graphiurus murinus
AAGAATTTAAGACATACTGGCTCATGGTGTTTGAGTCCAGCCTCTGACCAATAGTCTGACATAGAGATGACCCGTAGGAAGCCAGACTTCAAAATAAAAATAAGAAAAACAAACTGAGTAGAGGCATCCAGGGCCATACATTGCAGGGTTAACAGATTTCACAGTCTTAGTCCAGGCAAGTTATTAAACCAAGTTAATAAACAAAAACCAATTCCTCAGGTGCAAAAGTCAGAATATGGAGCTGCTACAAGAGATTGTCCAAAATTCAGCAACAACAAAACCATTAAAACATGGAAAGAAGCAAAAACTTATGACCCATACACTGGAGAGAAAAGCAGTTAATAGAAAACGTCTCTGAGAGAACACAGATGTTGGATTTAACAAAGTCTTAAAATCAGCTAGTATGAACATGTTCAAAGGACTAAAAGAAACTGGGTTTGTAAGAGTTACAGGAAAATATAACAATACTTCCAGAAATAGAGAATCTCATAAAGAAATATAAATTATAAAGGGACTAAATAAAAATTCTGAAGTTGAAAAGCACAATAACTGAAATAAAAAATTCATTAAAGTGTTTCAACAGAAAATATGACATGGCATAAACATATATGGAAACTTGAAGAGAGATCGATAAAAATTTCCTAATCTGAAGAACAGAAAGAGAAAAAATAATTGAAGAAAAATGAGCTGGGCATGGTGGCGCACGCTTTTAATCCCAGCATTGGGAGGCTGAGACCGGAGGATCCCGGTTCGCGGCCAGCCTCAGCTACCTAGTGAGGCACAGCTACCTAGTGAGGCAACTTAGTGAGATCCTGTTTCAAAATAAAGAATAAAAAATAGGGCTGGGGGTATAGCTCAGAGGTAGAATGCCCCTGAGTTTAATCTCCAGTACTGCAAAAAAAAAAAAAAAGAAAAGAAAAATGAACAGAGCTTTAGAGACCTCTGAAGCCTTACTAAGCATACCAACATATATAAAGAAGACAGAAATTTTTGAGTAAATAATGTCTAAAACTTTCCAAATTTGATAGAAAACATTAATCTACAGCTCGAGGAAGCTTATGAACCCCAAGTAGTGTAAGCACAAAGAAATCAACACCTAGAAATATGAGTCCAACTGTTGAATGGCAAACACAAAAAGAAAATCTTGAAAGCATCAAGAGAGAAGAAACTTTTCTCATATAAGTGAACAATGAATTAATGATTAACTTCTCATCAGAAACAATGAAGACCGAAAGAAAAAGGAATGACAAACTCAAAATACTAAAAAAGTTATTGAATTATACACTTGGAATAGCTGAACTTTATGATAGGTAAATTACAAGTCAATAAACCTGTTGAAACAAAAACAACCTAAGGGTGAGAGGCCAAAGCACAGACACACCTGGAACCATTCCTGGAAAGAGTCTGCCACTCCCATTCTCTTGCTTCCACCTTGAGCATTTTTTGGGGGGGGGGGGGCTGCGGGGAGGGATTGAACTTGAGACATTCTACCACTGAGCTATATACCCCTAGCCCTATTTTGTTTTTTACTTTGAAACAGAGTCTCACTAAGTTACCACATGCTGGCCTCAATCAAACTGGGATTTTACTATCTCAACCTCCCAAATACTGGGATTACAGGCGAACACCACCACATCTGGCTCTTTGCCTTTTTCTTACCTTCCCTTTTTCTTTATCTTCCATTACAATTTTTTCCTTATTCCAGGCCATAATTTCTGTAGCATCTCAGAACCAGAAATAATACTGAAAGAGACAGAGGCTCCAATTCCTACTTTTAAATTGTAGATCTGAGATGAGCCCTTACTGTATTCAAATCTTCCCCCTTACTTTTTGTTTTTTATGGAAGAATTTCTATTTGCATTGGTCAATCTGACTTCATAAATCTTAACCAAAAAAAGAGAAGAAAGTTGAATACTCAAAACTACAATTTCAAGGTGCCTAGCATTCAAAAAGAGACAGCCTAAGACACCTAAAGGAGAGTTGTCATAAACATACATACATTCTTGGCTTTAACTCCATGATTTAGCATCATAGAAATCTTTATGCATCCTAGATGTCTTAGCTCCATGGACAATTCATTTATGTTATTGTCATTTATGCAAATTATTTATATGGAAAAAAGAACTCCATTCACTTCTGTGCACTGATTAGAAGCAGGTTTGGGGGAATGATTCCTTGAAAATCACCATACACTAAAGGCAGCATCTTTCTGTAAGATTAGTCAGATTCAGGGGAAATTGGGCAGCCTCTCAAATCAAAGCTGAACATGACAGATAGGGACTAGCATCAGGTGGAAAAAGTTACACAGTGTTCTTGGAGCCTGGTGCTGATACTGTGCTGGATAAGCTGGTACACTTAGTTGGTGCAGTATGCTACAAGGACATTCAAATTAAGCTCCTTTTTAAAGTGCTGAAAGGACATAATGTGATGCCGGCTTCACAAAACAAACTTTTATCAAAAATGAAATACCAATTATTAGAATTCTACCCAAGCCAGCAGCTTGATCTGGTGGGAAAATCTAAGGCAGCAGGTCCTAATAGCAAAGCCTTGGGCGAGAAATCAAGAATTCATTCTGGTTCTACTGCTCACGCATTGCACAACCTGAAACACAGCTTTCACATTCCCTGGGCCTCGGTTTTCTCATCTGTAAAATGAAGGCACTAACTAGTCATCTGACCTCAAGTCTCCCTTTCAGCTTAAACGTCAATGACGCTTATAAGATAGTCACTGACCTCTCCTCAACTTTCATTCATTGCTAACCCATAAATCATGTTTTAAATGTTTACCCAGGGCTGGTTGTTACCCTCCCTGAACAATCTGGCACACAACGATCCTACAATCCTACGTCAGATCATGAAGGCTCCAAAGATACCAGGGAACAGTATGTTACAAAAAATGACCAAATTATTTATATTGTCAAGGAACTTCCAGAACCAAATCATGACTAGAGAGGAAAGAGCTTGAGATTAAAATCCACAAGTAATATCCTCCTTCTAAAATAATTGCATTCTTCCAGACTTTTTTTTAATATTGAATCGTGTCTGGGAATTTATCACAACCACTTTCCATGGAATTGTTCAAAGGTTTAGTTAAATATGAAGCAGGATCAATCCACCAGCCTTTTCTACCCGAGTTATTCACTGCCTGTGTGCCTCATAAAGTGTGCCCAACTTTATGCTCCCAGAATTCCTTTGGAAGGAATTTTTCTCCCCGAGTAAAAGACAGAGAAATGAATCTTGCAAAAGCATGGAGGTAGAGGATTTACCCCAGTGTGTTCTGTTTTATTTTTATCAGATAGTCAATGTTGCACAAGGAGAAACCAGATAAGGTATGAAGAGAAAAAGAAAAAGAGAATAAGTTTACAAATTAAGAATCTGTCCAATCTGCTCCCTGCATTAAGTAATAATACTGCAATAAGGAGCTATGCTCCCAAGTCAAACTCCTCTTTTTGTGTTTTTCTGCATAACCTCACTGCTGAAAGGTTCATGTTTCAAGCTACAGTTCCCTGAATCAATTGGTGGGAATTCTCTAATTTGCATTAGCTGTAGTCTAGTCCTGGGAGCCTGTCCAGTAGAACAGGAACAGGGAGATTTGCATGTGGGCTCACTGATTTCTCGCAATTTAGTCAGCAGGTGAAAGAGAATCTTCTTGCAAAACACAAATTATCTTTAGATGGTCCTTAGGTGTCAATAGCCAAGCTTTCCAAAGATCACATTTGACAAAAAGCAATGTTGTTTCACATTATAGCTCCTTAGAATAGCCCCACTGCAACAACCTAGTAAGAAATCAATGCTTTGTTTCAGCAAATAGACATTACTGCTTCCTCTTAACTATTTCTCTGATGTCACTACTAATATTTTTCTACTGAAATTAAATTCTTAATAAATCAATGAGAACTAAGTTCTTTTCAATGATTATTTTCCCTCCTGCAGATTCAAAGTTATTCTACCACCCTGGATTTCTGTTAACTGATTCTCTTAAAGAATTAGGAATGGGAGGGTCAACAGAAGATGCATGACAATCAGACATGATTCAGGGATGTTATCCTCCAAGAAACTTTTCATGGTCACACATCACCCCTTTGCCTGACCAAACCTTGTATCAGTTCTCTGGTGGGACGGATAGAATACCATCTGTGATTTTTAATGAAAGATGATCCCAAGCCCTAGGAAACAGCTAACCCTCACCACAGCAGCTGGGCTCTGTCTCCAAAGCGAGTTAGAGAGGAATCATTGCATGCATGCCATTGCTTTGCAAAAATCTGATTAGATACAGCATGGTAACCAAAAATGTGAACAAGCACAGTACAACTTTAGAAAGTGAGACTTACTATTCTATTCTCAGTTCCTCATACTTTCTAGAGCTCATAAGTAGAAATCCATTGTTTCTCTAACTTCCATAGGAGCAAATTCTTTTACATTGTCTACTTAGAGATAAAGTTGTAAAAGGATAAAAATTAAATGAAGGTATGAAAATCCAAAGCCAAGGTTATTTCCCTCCCATTTTAACTAAAGAGGAGGCAGAGTAGGATGGGCACTACGTAGGTAGAAAGTATAAACTTTGAAGAATCTAAGGTTAGAAAGGAACCAAAAGAAAACTAAAATCTTGTGAAGCAGAAAAAGAAAAGTAGCATATCTAATGAATTTAAAGAATTTAAGAGTGACTAAACTTTTCCCACAATATTTCTTGAAATGAAGCCCAAAGAGTCACAGTGTTTTAGAAGATCAAGGGAACAAAATCCCACCAAAACCAAGGATGGGCAAACTAAGGGTCCAGGAAATTGCGGCTGTTTGAGAATGCAAGCCCCACATTGACAAATTTTTTTCACTTGTTAAGAGATGTGAGAATTTTTTTAATTGGGGGTTGTTAGGGATCAAACCCAGTTCCTTGTGCATGTCAGGCAAATGCTCTACCATTGAGCTGTATTCCAAGCCTGAGAAATGTTAAAAATCTTATGTAAAAGTTCTTGGCTTTTAAAAGGATATGAAGCCTAAACAAAACACCTGTGCACATGAGATTTAAGCCACGAGCCACTGGTTTGCAACCCTCTCATTTCACAAAAGGAGGACACTGAAGCCCAAGGAGTTTACATTCAAAGTCAAATAAGTAAATGTGGACAAATCTAGGTCTCCTGATAGCAATTCTCTCTTTTGTTCAGCCCCTTCAGTAACTGGCTTACCCTAAATATGTCAACAGTATAAAGACTATCGGAAGGAAAAGTAAAACTACAAGTGATAAGAACCTTTCATTCTTTCTTAATAGCTATCCAGTTTGCAATTCTGCTGCACAAGAAAAGAATGTGAGCCTTCCCAACAGGCATGTGCTATGCTATGTGCATCAAGATGCTGAAGATGTGTACAGCCATAGATCCTCTAAGAGATACACAGGACACTTCTCAGATTAGAATCTGACTCGAGGAGTGCAAACCATCTTCTTCTAGGATTGTGACACTTTCTCAAAATAACAAACGTGTTGACATAAAGCAATAAACACAACTGACCAGTATTTTCTAAGAAAATTTTACTCATTAATGCCTTGAAATAACAAACACTATTTTAAAACATTTAAAAATAACTTCTACTGCAGTATTTACTTGTTCCTGTTGAGAACTGCCAACAAAAATAGCCACTCACGACAACTTGCATAAGACGTTGCTGTTTTTCAGTAAAATCAGGACCAGTTCTCTAAAGTCATGGGTTAAAATCTACAAAACAAGATAAGGCAAACTAAGGGGAATCTTTCATTCCTTTAAAGAAAAAAAAAATGTTCTTGGTAAAAATGTTATTGGGGTACAGTGTCTTGTATCTTCCAAGAGTGTGGGATACTTTATGTATTATAGTTTTACAATTTAGTCGAAGACTGGTTTTTAACAAGTATGCCTTAAAGGGACCCTTCAGTCATGGGCTCTAAAATGAGAAGTAACTAATACTGTAAATATAAGTACAAATCACAGCCGGGTGTGGTGGTACATGCCTGTAATCCCAGTACCCTGGAGGCTGAGACAGGAAAATTACAGGTTTTAGGCCAGCCTTGGCAATTTGGCAAGGCCTTCAGCAACTTAATGAGACCCTGTTTCAACATAAAAAACAGGTGGCTGGGGGCACACTTTAGAAGTAGAACTCCCTTGGGTTCAATCGCCAATACTACAAAAAAAGCACAAATCATAAATTTTTTTGTTTTTAAATGCATACATATCTTTGAAAATAAGATCTGATACCTGTAATCCTTAGACAGTAATATATTTTTATAATAAAGTTTATTATTATATAATAAGGCATGGCTTGGCACATTCACTGACTGAAATTTTCTCATATATTTCATTTAGAACTGTTATAATCAATGAGTAGAGACAGTTGAAAAAACTGCTTTACAGAATGGTTGACTTAATTTCTTATCAAATGTTATCAGTGAGTTGGTCTACTGTCTGCCATTGTACAATCTCAGAAGACTCTGGCACTATGAAGTAAACTATTCTAACTAAATATCTTCTTCTGTTATCAAAAGGAATCAAATTAGAACTGCAGTATATTGTAAACAGCTGGTCACATGATTAGACATTAAGCTAGAAGGTCATTTTGTTAGGACGTAGGCGCTTAAAAAAAGATCTAGGAAGACAGGAAACTGAACCAATAACTAAATACTACCATGATCTCATGCTTCATTTTGGGAAACAGTGTAGAGGCAATAAAGAGAATTTGGGGACTATTTTAGATACAAGTATGCAAGGATGGTGAGCTTGCTGTCTGCAAAGGAGCTAACTGCTCTCTTATAAATGTCAAAAGCAACTTCAGAAGCATCTGGGCCAATATAACATCATCACAAAAAATAACAGCTATTATTATAGATCATGCTACAAATGGTATTTTGAATCATACTATCAATACCAACTCAAGTTTCCAAAAGGTAAATCATGCACTTCTTTAACATTGCAGTGGTATAGCTGTAGCCAGATTCTTAAGATCCAACATTCAAATAGGCAACAAATGCTGGGACACTATTTTTCAATTATGTTTCCCATAGTGAGAAGTAATTTTGCTTTTTCAAATATTCCATATTTGTTTAAGAAAAGTGAAAATTACAACCTGGTATTATTATAGCATCTGTCATCTCTTATGCATATATTCTTTAAAATCAGGGACCAAGAGTTATTGTGTTTATATTTCTTGCCACCTATCAATGCTTTGGACAGTATAGATGTTTAATATATGTTTATAGGTTAATATTTATTGAATCTTCCTTTCATTCATTCAATTAATCTATTCAAAATTTTAAAAACAAGAAACATAAAATGTATGCTATTTGCTTTATAGCTTTCTTTTGTACATTTTTTTAACCAATTATGGCTGTTTTGTTTTCTTTTGTTTAACCAAATGTTCCGCATTCCATAAAGGATGTTTTCTCCCCTGATCTTCCTAGATTTGTTGAAATCAAAAGAAAATAAAATACTGATTTCAAATACTGTTTATAACAGAAATATGCCCCTTAAATCCCCTCTCTGTGTGTAATGACATATAAGAGTTCCATCTTCTCATGGAGAACTTACAAGGGTTGCAATACCAGCCCCCTTGTGTCATGAAACTTAATCCCCCAGCGTCTGGCCAAATTTAAATTGGAACACATCCACTGTGCTTTCATAATCCAGCAAGATGCAAGCAGGAATTCTGGGACCATTTATCTCATCCTTCTCAATTAACGGGGGTCCCTTCTCCCTTTTACCCTGAGAAATATCCCTTGGCACCGTCCTTAAGCCAGTGCTTCTTTTGGATTTTCAGTTAGCAGCTTGAGCCGACAGTGTCAAATTCCGGCTGTATTAGGGCAGAGATGGTGGCCACATTCTGAGACTCACACCTCTGCTGACTGCCCACCACATTCACCTCCAGACCAATTTTCTAAGCAGCATATGGCAGCAGAGAGAGATTAGAAGTGAAAGGTACAAAACCTGATTTTTGCTCCTAGCTGTCACTACTTCCAGTCAAATAGAGTAACCCTTTAAACTTACTTCCTCTTGAGTAAAATGAAGAGTGTGAATAAAAATGCCTTCTAAGGTAATTTCCAGAGTTGCAAGTCTAGAGTCTCCATCTTTTAGACCATAATTCCAGTCCACTAAATGAAAATGTTGTACAGACTAAACTAGAAAATGGAAATCATAGATCAAGAAATTTCACTCTTTTGTGGCTGCTGTAGCTCAAGTGGACCAGGACAGTGCTTGCCAGTTTGCAGGCACCCAATAAATATTTGTTGAGTGAATCAGAGGATGCCTTGAACAGGAGCAACATGAACGTGATGCCTTCTTAACGACTGGCCCCACTGGTGCTAACAAGGAGATGATCCAATATTCTGTCTATCTCCTGAGCAGTCCCAGCCATGACAGCTGCCCCATGCTTTACATCTCACCCACTTATCTCTAGTGCAATTTAACACCAAGCCTATTTTGGAGAGGCCTCCTGGTTTTTGCCCCTAAATCACTTAAGTCCCTAGGCAGCCATGGTGGGATTGTAGAATTGGTCTGGATTACCCCACTTTCAGTATGGTGTATCCACATTTTCAATGATGCTGCCAACTGCAGAGAACAACTTTGACAACTGAAGACCAAAGATGCTTATTTTCAGATGGCTTCTTGGCAAAGCTGATCAAGGCCAAGCCATTTTCAGTCACCCTCTTGGCCTATTGATCAAAAGTATCTATTGTGAGAAAACACATCAAGTGATCATATCAGGTTTTGTTTCCAGATAGGTATCTTCTCTTTACTGTTTACACTTCTTATTTAGGAAATTTAGAACATTGTTTCTCAAAGCTTTTCCCCCAAAACCTAGTCCCCAGAGATAAAAGAAATATCTGGAAAAAATATTGCATGTATAATGAATAGTATCATGTTAAAGGTTCTGAAAAAATCCTATAGAGAAGAGACCAACTCCTTTTTCCAGCATTTCTCCAATATTTGACGAGGAAATATTGTACTTTTTCAGTAACACATCAATATCAAAGAACTTTCTGAGAAATGCTCATAAGTCTCTTCTAATTGGAGGCAAAGAAGGAAAAACAACAAAACTTGTTAAGAAGTGGCAACCTTCAAATTCATAATGCTAAAAATATTTTAACCTTAAAGTGTACCTGTGAATAAACTACATAGGGAAGAGGAAGCTCCAGCTCTGATAGATTTTGGCATTAAACTATTAAAAGGCAGGGCCCCATGGAGATGAACTTTCTTTACAAGAGAATGGTCTGTAACCTCAGCTATTAGAGCTGATCTTGAGGGTAGGGAGGGAAATGCATTTGATAGATTAAAACAGTAAACTGTTTCAGAGGGAAGGGCTTCTGACCAATAAAGAAAATCCTCCTGAGACATGTAGACAGCAGACCATCTTCTTCCTGCCAGATAACTCCTCACAGATTCATTTTAGATATGGCAGAAAGTTTGGTTTTATTTTGTTTTAAAGCTGTTTTAAAGCATATATTCACACTGGAAGAAAAACACACATCCTAAATTTATCCCATTTGATACATTTGCACAAGAACAAGAGGAAAAGTTTGCATCAAAGACCAATGCAATTGATGGAAGTCACCTGTGAACTAGAAAGTACCTGTATTAAAGAATGATGTCCAAACAAGACGACTCCTTTATGGGCACACTGCCCACATGGACTATGGGGAGATGTTCACGGGTCTCTTAGGGGCTTAACACAACTGTAGATGACCCTTTGCTTCTGATTCGACAAGGACACTGTGGAGTATTCGGTGTCAGGCAGGCATCTGGGCACCTACATCTTATTAACAGCTCTACCACTGACCCTCTGCAGCTGGAAATGAGAACTATACTCTGTTCTCATCCACAAGATGGTTAATCCCTCTAGCAAAAGAATAAAAGCCAAAATAGACATGATTCTTGCTTCTAGGTGAGCGAAGGGCACACCTATACTCCCAGCTACTTGGTTGAAGCAGGAGGATTACAGGTTCAAGACCAGCCATGGCATCTTAGCTGTACCCTATCAAAAAAACAAAGGTGTAGTTCAGTGGTGGAGTGCTTGCCTAGCTCAGTTACCCCTCACTACAAACCAGTAAGGTAAGCAATCTTATTCTCCTTATGCAGAGTAAAGGGTCAGACTTGAAGATGTAACTTACCCAGTTACATTGCTAGGAAACAAGTGACAGGGTCAGTGTCAAGCTAAACATGATGTCAGGCTGCGTGGATATACAAAGTTGAATTGTCCTGCCACACTATTTCCAGGGTATGCATGTGTGTTCTGAGCAAAGACCAGACAGACCTCTGCAACTTTCCCATTGTGAAAGGATACTAGAGTTGCAAGAGTTTTCTTATCCCACAGCTTTCCTGTGGCAGGAAAGCATTCGCTCTGTGGGCCAAGCGTCTTCAGAACTTACACATTCCCTGGTGACCCAATGCTTATGTTCTCTTGGATTTTTAAGCTAGGCCCCTAAATAGCATCACAAGAAGAATATGTCTGAGAAACGCTAGTTTACTTCTGCTGGATGCAGATGTTGTCTGCTTGAACTGAGCTTTAGCCTATATCTGATAGTCTCCTTAGTTACACTGACCATCAGCCTTGCTTCTTATTGGTCTGAATGGTGTACCCTTTGACTTTCATGTTGTATTTATCTGACTGAGGAGACAGCCCCTTGTTTATAGACAGAGATCATTAATCTCAGTCCTAGAACAGGAGGAATTGTATATTCCTCTCAATTGCCGTTAGCCAAATAATAGCGGCAATTTTCAAGAACAGATTGTTAGTTTCATTCCAAACAGGTGAACTATCATTTAATCAGTTCTGCTTAGTACAGCAGTTTCCAGGTCTCTAAGGATAGTCCATAGTTAACAGTTCTTTGCTGATCTGGTTTCCACCCAAAAAAATCTATTAAAAGAAAATCCTTTACAACAGATGTGTTGACAAATCCCTGTCCACAAAGCAGTTAAGCTATTTAACAAAAATGTTGGTTCAGTATTTGTTCTATCTGTTGCCACTGTATGTGTTTGCTGAGTCTCAGTGGAGGTGCACTGGGGTGGGGAGAACAGGGAAAGAAGCATTAGCAGAACCAAGTGAGGATGGAAGTAACAACAGGTGCAGCAAGAGGAGTCCAGGAGGAAGAAAATGAGAAGACAGGGCAGGACCATCAAAACCAAAGTTTCAGAGGTGGTCACCAGAAAGCAGGAAAGTAACACCATGATAATCACCATTCCAGTCAATGCTAAGCCCCACCGTTCTCCCAAAGCAGCAATCTTCAAACATCTTCCACCCCACACCTTTTCCTTCTGCCAAGGTACTCTTTATTAGGGAAAGAAACCATAGATTTTCAAGCCTGAAATCTCTTACTTGCACCAGCATGGAGTCAATCACCACATCCTAATGACACTGCCGTTTTTACTGCTGCCCAAACCTGTCCCCTTCTCTCAATTACTGTCCTCATCTCTCATTGGCTTCTCCAATCATCCCCTACTGCCCTCAGTCACACCATCTTCCAATCCACTCCTTACCCAGCAGCCCAGAGGATATTATCTAAAATTCAATACATAGCCAGGCGTGGTGGTGCACGCTTGTAATCCCAGTACTTGGGAGGCTGAGAGAGGAGGATTGTAGGTTCATGGCCAGCCTCGGCTATTTAGTGAGGCCCTCTGCAACTTAGTGAGACCCTGTTTCAAGATAAAGAATTAAAAATAGGGCTGGGGGCATAGCTCAGAGGTAGAATGCCCCTGGGTTCAATCCCCAGTACCACAATAAATAAATAAATAAATATCACCTAAATGCATCTGTACAGTGTTGCTACTCCCGTATTTTGCCCTCTCTTCCTACTCACAATGCCAACATGTTGTTTAAATTCCTTAACTGACTTGCTCATGGCATTCCAAATAAACTTCAAACATTGAAAATGGTAGATGAGACCCTTGAGATTAGCCTCTGTCTACCTTTCCTGCTTCATCTTTTCTCCCATCTCTCTTGCCAGTTTCCATCTATATTCCAGCCAGCATCCCAGCCCCTGAGTATTTCTGTCCTTGAATCACTGCACAAGCGAGTCCTTTCCGTAGATCGGCTTGTCACCCTCACCAACTTCACTTTCCACTAACTCTTCAGTTCTTCAGCACAATCAAGAACAAGGCAACTTTAGGTATTTTTTTTTAGTACTGGGTATTGAACTGAGGGGCATTCTACCCTCAGATACACCCCCAGCCCTATTTTATTTTTTTATTTTGAAACAGGGTCTAAGTTGCTGGGGGCCTCACTAAGTTGCTGAGGCTGGCCTTGAACTTTTGATTCTCCTGTCTCAGCCTCCCAAGTATTGGGATTACAAGCATGTGCCACTGCACCCAACTAATTTTAGATAGCTTTAATGCAATTAGTCCAGTTGAATAATTCCCCAGATATATACTGTTGTCCCTTACTATCTGCAGGTAGTTGGTCCCAGGACCCTTTAAGAATACCAAAATATGTGGATACTCAATTCCCTTATATAAAAAAGCTATAGTATTTACATATAATATATGCACATCCTGCCATATACTTTAAATCTTCTCTAGATTATTTAAATGTAAATGCTATCTAAATAGCTGTTTGGCTATATTGTTTAGGGAATAATAACATGAAAAAAGTCTGTACACATTCAGTACAGATGTAGTATTATTAGATTATTTTTGATCCACAATTGGTTGAGTCCATGGATGCAGAACCCACAGATATGGAGGTCAAGTGTATATGTGTGTGTGTCTGTGTGTGTGTGTGTGTGTGTGTGTGTGTGTGTGTGTGTGTCCCATTGAAGAGAAGGAAAGGCTCCTATGAAGTCAAGGAATTGAATAAAATGATGGGTTTATGTTAACAGAGGGAGAAAGAGGCTATAATACTAGGAGAAGGACCAAGCACAGCCTCTCCCCACTGTCTGTCCCCTGATCTCCCAGTCTTTTCTTTTGGGCATGCACCTCATAGCACCAGTCATTGTTACACTCTCTTTCATATTCTCTCTCTCTCTCTCTCTCTCTCTCTCTCTCTCTCTCTCTCTCTCTCTCTCTTTGTGGGGGAGGGGTGCCTTACCAAGTTGCCCAGGTTGGCCTCAAACTTGTGATCTTCCTGCCTCAGCCTCCCAAGCATCCGGGATTACAGGCATGCCCCACCACACTCAGCAGTCACAGTCTTTCCTTCAGTCACCAGAGCACTGTCAAGGGATGCTCAAACTAAGTGTAATACTCCCTACACAATAGCTATTGCTTCTTAAATGGAAAGAATCTGTGCTCACACCAAAAATCTCAATGCTAAGTAACTATGATTTGCAAAGGGTACACACTAAAGGATGGAAAGTGGAGAGTAAAATTTCCACATCCTAGCTAGGCACGGTATCACATGCCTATAATCCCAGTGCTTGGGAGGCTGAGGCAGGAGGATCACAAGTTCGAGGCCAACCTGAGCAATTTAACGAGACCTTGTCTCAAAATAAAAATAAAATAGGTCTGGGGATGTGGCTCAGAGGTAGACTGTCCCTGGGTTCAATCCCCAGTACCCCCTCACACACACAAACACACACACACACACACACACACAAATTCACATCCTGTAGCACTAGATTTTTACTCTAATATGTTTTCTTTGTTTGTTTTGTTTTTACAGTTCGAGGGGTTAAACTCAAAGGTGCTCTACCACTGAACTACATCCCCAGCCCTTTTAATTTTTTATTTTGAGACTGGGTCTTGCTAAGTTGCCCAGGCTGGCCTCGAACTTGTGATCCTTCTGCCTCAGTTTCTCCAGTCACAGGGATTACAGGCAAGTGCCACTGCACCTAGCCACTTTAACATAATTTGGATTTAACAAAACCATTTGAATAACCCATTGGGTGGTTAGCATGGAGTTTTCACGTGCAAATAGGAACCGTGACTTTAAAAAACAAAACCTTTGTGTAGTATTTGAATTGTTCTCACTGATGGAATCCTATCTGCAGTTTAATCACAGTGTTTATTGATGTTTCCATAAACGTATCCGTACTGAAGCACAGTTTATTTTCTGGACCACAGAGCTCTAATTTCAAACACCCCAGAGAATACCCATCATTTTCATCCAATTCCTTGACTTCATAGGAGGTCTTCCTTCTTCTCAATGGGACAAATGAACCATTTTCCATCACTTAAGCTCACAGTGGCTGCTGTAGGGGAAGTCCTTTGCACAAGAGAAAACAATTCATTAAGCACTCAACAATACTACACTAAGTACCAAGAGGAGAAATTAAGGACCTAGATAAAGACCCTGCCATTGAGGAGCATCCATTTTTAGATACAGGTAGTCAGCAGTCTTGAAGAAACTACTGTTAGCACTCTGTATTTTTCCCAGTCCATCAACCTCCTTTCCCTGTTTGCTCTTTCTTTTCCATTTCTGCTTTTCTGGCCTCTGTCCACAGGCCCAAAGGCGACACTGACAGTCTCCAGTAACTCGAAAATCTCAGATTAGGACTAACCATTTCTCTTGGTCCTTCCCTCAATTTCTACTCACCCCACCCCCAGCCAAGGGAGACATCCCAGCACCCTCTGCTCCCTCGTGAGAAGTTCTTCTGCAAATCATTTCACTTCTCTGCACAATGGCTTCTATTGATGAAAGTCACATCTGCACACTCACATGTAAGTTTGCTCTATCAGATGAGATAATGAATATAAAATATGCTTGCACCAAGAGAGCCACACAAATCTCATCATCATCATGACATTTATGATACTGTTTAAAGTAAAAGAATAAGAAATAAGTCTATGATGCCACCCGGATGAAAATAGCTCATCTGCTCTTGATTTATCACTCTGCCCAAATGTACAGTCCCAAAATGAATCTCAATTTTTAAGAATGTATATTGTAGGGGGCTGGAGGTGCAGAGGGGTTAGAGATGAAGGGAGACAGATATAAATTCAAGAACAAAAGATAGAGTTTCCACATAATCCCTTTGGGAGGTATTGCTATGTTGGCCATAGGGACTACAGTAATAATGATGTTAATAATATATAGGTAATATTTATTAAGAAATTTACTATGTACCAGGTACTCGTGTGTGTGTGTGTGTGTGTGTGTGTGTGTGTGTGTGTGTGTGTGTCTGGGAATTGAACCTAGGGGCATTCTACCTCTGAGTTACGTACCCAGCCCTATTTTTTTATTTTTTTATTTCGAGACAGGACCTTGCTGAGAGCCTTACTAAGCTGTTGAGGCTGGCCTCAAACCTGTGATCCTCTTGTCTCAGCCTCCCAAGTACTGGAATTACAGGTGTGCAGCACCAGCTACACTTTTGTGTGTGTGTATGTGGCACTAGGGATTGAACCCAGGGGCATTCTACCTTCTTGCTACATCCCTAGCCCTATTTTATTTTTTATTTTTGAAACAGGGTCTTGCTAGGTTGACGAAAGTCCCACCATTTGCTGAGGCTATCCTCGAACCTGTGATCCTCCTGTCTCAGCCTCCCAAGTACTGGGATTTACAAGAGTGTGCCATCATGCCCGGCTCCAGGTAAATTTTTAAGTGCTTAATACATATTAACTCATTGTCTTTCCAACAAGATAGGAACTGATATCACTTTCACTTTACAGAGAGAGAAATTGAGGCACACAAAGGTACTTAACTAAGCAATCTGACTCCAGAGTCCACACTTGACCAGTGTGCCCTGTGGCCTTTCAGAATAGTGTCACGCTTAAGTATGCAGGTTGTAGTGCCAAACTGCCTAGGGTTGAAGCTGCTGCATCACTCACAATTACTCTCAGATTAATGAAATAATAAACCCCAGCACATGGCAAGCACACAGTAGATGTTAGCTAGCAACACACTGGCTTGATTTGCTTTTCTTTGCTTCTCAAACAATGAACTGCCTCTGTGGATTGTCCCAATGCAAAGTAGTGTTTGAAGGCAATGTAGTTAAAATCAAATGCAGAAGGAAGCCCACACAGATGCCAGAGAGCCAGCCGACCTGGATCACTGAACTCATCAGGCTCCCATCCTCCCAGGTTTTACAGTGGGAAGGGACCTCAAGAAACAAGCTATGTTCGTTTTGCCATTTACTAAAGATGGCCCTCTGTGAATAGAATTAATTAAATTTTTTTCTTTTTTTCTTTTTTTTTTTTTTGTTCCCAAATCAATCCATACAGAGTAAAGCAGACACAGCCCAAGGCCTGTCTCTCCAAACAGATAAGGTGAACAAGGGAGCAAGGCAGTTTTAGAAAATTTAATGTAGTCAGTCCAGTTGAATAATTTAAGCTAAAAATCTCTGTTTAGGCTTAATGAAGTTTCTTAAAAATGAAAGAATTTGGATAATTGTCCCAGATTTCCATTTCACTTTGTGTGCATTTACAAAGCTTAAAATTGCAATTGACCAACCGGTTTATAAGAAGAATAAGAAATTTGACTATCAGCTCAGGTAGGAGAGAGAATGTTCGGCAGTCTATGCTTTACCTGATCAGGGCCATTCCTTGTGAGTCTTCTTCCATGAATTTTCTGCCAGTGTTTCCCCTCTAGTCCCTCCTATGATTAAAAAAAAATGATCAATTATTTCATAATAAAGTGTGAGTTACTCAATATATCATACCTCCTTGGAATATTTGCAATTTAGAAAAAAACACTATATGAGGGAAAATCTTAACAGAAAGCAATGAATCATTATTGGTAGCATTTCAGAGATTCACAGTAGGCCACTATCTTTTTTTTTTTCTTTTTTTTTTTTTTTTCGGTACTGGGGATTGAACTCAGGGGCGGTCTACCTCCGAGCTACACCCCCAGCCCTATTTTTTATTCTTTATTTTGAAACCGAGTCTCACTAAGTTGCGGAGTGCCTCACTAGGTAGCTGAGACTGGCCACGAACCCGGATCCTCCAGTCTCAGCCTCCCGAATGCTGGGATTACAAGCGTGCGCCACCACGCCCGGCTGAGGCCACTATCTTTGAGTGGAGAAACTGCCCAGCTTTCTCTCCAATCCACAGGCATCTGTTTACAATATTTCAATCAGAAGCACTGGAAATTTTTGGCATTTTAAGAATAAGCAATAATACATCAAAATTTTTTTTTCAAAAAAAACAAAGCAATAAGAACCTTCATTAGTGGAAAATAACAGATGATGGAATTACCTACCCAGTATACCAAAAAGGTATGGATAACAAGAGATATTTTCCTACAAAAATGGAGGGTTTTCCACTTCCGGGAAGATGGTGATGGAGTGAGACACGTCTCAACAGGCGCTGTGAGCTCGATTCAAATCAGCCATAGAAGCAGCTTTTTGACAAAAGAAAAAAAGCAACAAAAAGGTGAAAAATGCTAGAAAAATGAAATACAGCTCATCAGAATCCAGAAGGCCGACCAGGGAGAGCAAAGAAGCCCATCTGTGCGGCCCCGGTGCCACACCACTGAGTGGCAACTGCCACTGAGCCAGCTCCCGGAGTGGGGTCTACTAACAAAGAAATATATAACAACCCTCTGCATCCCCACCGACCATAGGTGGAGTGAGCAACTCCTGAACTCCTCATCCTAGCCAGGCGGTATATCGAGGCACCTTCGACAGAGACCCGAACGCATGGTGCGACCAGCTTAAGCCCGCATGGGGCCATCCCAGCTCACCTCTCTGCACAGAGCCGGAGCAGAGATAACTGCACTGCAGAGCTTGAATCAAAACTGCCACAGGAGCAGCTTCTTGACGCAAGGAAAGAGAAACAAAGCAGCAGAAAAGTAAGTAAAGCAACAGGGGAAGTTGATCGGAAT
This sequence comes from Graphiurus murinus, assembly GCA_004027655.1. Taxonomy (NCBI): domain Eukaryota; kingdom Metazoa; phylum Chordata; class Mammalia; order Rodentia; family Gliridae; genus Graphiurus; species Graphiurus murinus. Next base: position 17,700 of record PVLC010021523.1, read on the forward strand.
CTAGAGAGGAGACCAGGGAAAATGGGGGAGCCGGCATGTGTACGGAAGTAACAGCCGCCATCTTGTCTACCACCCACAGCAGCAGGGATCTACCCAAAAGATCTGCAGAGGCCAAATCAGGTCTGTTCTTACAAATTAGCAGGGATTTTTATTTTGCTTCTTGCTGATGTTTCTTGTTTTCTGGGGTTTTTTGTTTTGTTTTGTTTTGTTTTTACTCTGCTTTCACTTTGCATTGCTTCGATTTATGTATGTTTGTTCAGAGGATTGGTTGCTTTTTAGCTTTTGCTAGACCCTAGAAGTCAACACCTGAAACCCACCAAAGACACCAATAGAGCAGGCAGAAGAAATACCAGAGTAATTGCAACTCAGTACAAGATACCATTCACAGAGAGAAAATAAAAATAAGAAACCTATAAATTCAGAGAAAGCGTGCAAGAGTGGCAAGTTATAAATTTAAGAACAGGGAAACCATGGGAAGGAGAAATACCAAAGAAACAATGAGTCAACACAACCCCACAATAACAGAACTCAATGACACAGAATGGCAGAGCTTACCAGAAGGACAATTCAGATCTTTAATAATAGAAATGATACAAAACTTCCAGAAAGAATGCACAGAGAGCTGGAAAGAAAGAAAGGAACAAATAAACAAAGAATCTGACACCCTGAGCAGGAATCATAGAGAAGACTTAAGGGAAGAGAAAGATGCAATAATAGAAGTGAAGGCATCAATATAAACTATAAAAAATAGATTAGACCACATGGAAAACAGAATATCACTCCTAGAAGATGACCATTCCATAAATGAATCCATTATACATAATCTAGAAAAAAAAATTCGACGGTATAAATCCGACATCGATGAGATCTGGGCCAATTTTAAAAGAGCTAACCTAAGAATAATAGGCATAGAAGAGGGATTAGAAGTTGAAACTAATGGAATAAACAACCTTTTCAAAGAAGTAATATCAGAGAATTTTCCAAACATAGAAAGAGAAGTTGACACACAGGTGCAAGAAACATATAGAACCCCCGTCAGACAAGACCAAAGAAGAGGTTCACCACGCCACATAATAATCAAGATGACTAATGTAGAAGCTAAGGAAAGAATTCTAAAGGCAACAAAAGTAAAAGGCCAAGTGACATTTAGAGGCAAACCAATTAGAGTCACTCCAGACCTCCCAAACCAAGTCATGAAAGCCAGGAGGGGCTAGAGTAACATATTCCAAACTTTGAAAGAAAATAACTTGCAGCCAAGATTCTCCTACCCAGCAAAACTCTCTCTCAAAATTGACAGGGATATAAAAACCTTCCATGAGAAGGAACTGGAAAACATTATGTCGTTAAGTGAGATTAGCCAGTCACAAAGAGTAAAAAAAGCATAGGTTCTCCCTAATATGTGGATGCTAGGGAGAAGATGGGGTATGGGAGGGTCTCCAGATAAAAAAGGAGAGACCTTGAAAGCAAAGAAGTTGATTTAACTGAAGGGGTTGGATGGGGGGAGGGGGCACACTAATGTATATCAAAGTTACTCACTAAACTGAACTTGAGAGGGAGGGAGGGCAAGGGAGTGGGGCGGGAATTCAGGCAAGGGGTCCAATTGTGAGCTCATATATGGTTATCAATTTTTACCTAACAAAGATGTATGCTTACAATGTATGAATAAAAAAAATTTTTTTAAAATAATAAAAACTGCTGAAAGCTGAATCAGATGATATTTGGGGAAAAAATAAAGTCACTTACTTGTTTCTAAAAAAATAAATAAATAAATAAATAAATAAAAACCTTCCATGACAAACAGAAACTGAAAGCATTTATGTCTTCCAAACCAGCACTAGAGAAAATACTCAAAGAGACTAACTACAAAGAAGAACTAACAAGCAAACGTCAGAACCAGAGAAACAATAATTTCCAGGAAGCAAACAACTAAGCAAAGAAGAACAAACACTACTGCAAACAGAAGTCACAACTCAAAATGTTAGGAATTAAAAATCATCTTTCAATACTCACACTGAATATAAATGGTCTCCCCAATAAAAAGGCATAAGGCGGCAAAATGGATCAAAACCCAGAATCCATCTATATACTGCCTACAAGAAATACACCTTACAAACAAAGATTCCCACAAACTAAAGGTGAAGGGCTGGAGTAAGTTAATCCATGCCAATGGAACTCGAAGAGAAGCAGGAGTAACAACTATGATATCGGATAAATTAGATTTCAAGCCTAAGCTCATCAAAAGAGACAAAGAAGGTCACTTTTTACTAGTAAAAGGAACAATACAGCAAGAGGAAATAACAATTATCAACATCTATGCCCCAAACATAGGTGCAGCCACTTTCATAAAACAAACTCTGCATGATATAAAATCACACATAGATCCCAATACACTAATACTTGGAGGCTTCAATACTCCTCTCACATCACTAGATCGATCTTCTAAAAAAAGGTCAGTAAAGATGCTTCAGACCTAAATAATACCACAAACCAAATGGACCTGTTAGACATATACAGAATATTTCACCCAACTACAGCTGAATTCACATTTTTCTCAGCTGCCCATAGAACCTTCTCGAAAATAGACCACATTCTGGGCCACAAAGAGAGCACTGGCAAATTCAAAAAATGTAACATAATTCCCTGCCTCTTTTCAGACCACAATGGAGTGGAACTAGAAATCAACTCTAAGAAGACCCAGAGTAACCATGTAAACACATGGAGAGTGAACACCACATTGCTGAACGAGAAATGGGTCATAGAAGAAGTAAGGGGGGAAATTAAAAAATTCCTAGAAACCAATGAAAACAGAGGCACAACATATCAAAACCTCTGGGACACCTTAAAGGCAGTACTAAGAGGAAAATTTATAGCACTGAATGCCCATATAAGAAGAATGGAAACTCACCAAATAAATAACCTAATGACACAGCTCAAAGCCCTTGAAAAACAAAAACAGTCCAACCCCAAAGCCAGTAGAAGACAGGAAATCATGAAAATCAGAGCAGAAATTAATGAAATAAAAAAAAATACAGAAAATCAACAAAACCAAAAGCTGGTTTCTTGAAAAAATAAACAAGATAGATAAACCATTGGCCAACCTAACCAAAAGAAAGAGAGAATTAACCCAAATTACCAAAATAAGAGATGAAAAAGGCAATATTACCACCAACAGTGCGGAAATAGAGAGGATCATCAAAAACTATTTTGAAAAACTATACTCCAACAAAATGGAAAATCTGGAAAGAATTGACAATTTTTTAGATACATACAACCCACCTAAATTGAGTCAAGAAGATATAGAAAACTTAAATCAACCAATAAAAATCAAAGAAATAAAAACTGCAGTAAAAAGTTTATCATCAAACAAAAGCCCAGGGCCAGATGGTTTTCCAAGTGAGTTTTATAAAACATTTATGGAAGAACTAATCCCAATACTCCTCAAACTATTCCATGAAATAGAAAGAAATGGGACCTTCCTAAACACGTTCTAGGAAGCCAAAATCACATTAATACCAAAGCCAAATAAAGACAGCTCAAGAAAAGAAAACTATAGGCCTATATCACTGATGAACCTAGATGCAAAACTGCTAAACAAAATACTAGCAATGCACATTCAAAACCACATCAAGAAAATTATACACCATGACCAAGTCGGGTTCATCCCAGGGATGCAAGGCTGGTTCAACATACGAAAAACAATCCATGTAATTCACCACATAAAAAAACTCAAAGACAAAAATCACATGATCATCTCAATTGATGCTGAAAAAGCATTTGACAAGATCCAACACCCATTCATGCTAAAAGCACTGCAGAGAATCGGAATAGAAGGAACATACCTCAAAATTATAGAGGCAATATACAATAGTCCTACAGCCAATATCATATTAAATGGAGTAAAACTGCAAGAGTTCCCACTAAAAACAGGAACAAGACAAGAATGTCCGTTATCACCTCTTCTGTTGAACGTAGTACTTGAGACTCTAGCCAGAGCAATAAGGCAAAAGAAGGAAATCAAAGGGGTAAAAATAGGGAAAGAAGAACTAAAACTATCTCTCTTTGCAGATGACATGATATTATACCTAGAAGACCCAACAAAGTCAGCCAAAAAACATACAGAAATGATCAACAAATTCAGCAAAGTGCCTGGATACAAAATGAATCTTAAAAAATCAGAAGCTTTCCTGTATGCCAACAATAAAACCACTGAAAAAGAAATCCAGAAAACAATTCCACTCACAATAGCACCCCAAAAAATAAAATACTTAGGGATAAACCTAACCAAAGAGGTAAAAGACCTCTATAAGGAAAACTACAAAAAGCTGAAAAAAGAAATCGACGAAGACCTTAGAAGATGGAAAAATCTACCATGCTCTTGGATTGGCAGAATAAATATCATCAAAATGGCCATCCTCCCAAAAGTAATCTACAAATTCAATGCAATACCCACGAAATTACCAAGGTCACTCCTCACAGACATAGAAAAATCAGTCCTTAAATTCATTTGGAACAACAAAAAGCCCAGGATAACCAAAGTAGTTCTTAGTAATAAGAACCATGCAGGAGGTATCACAATACCTGACTTCAAACTTTACTACAAAGCCACAGTAATAAAAACAGCATGGCATTGGCACAAAAACAGACACATAGACCAATGGAGCAGAATAGAAGACCCAGAAACAGACCCACGTGCTTACAGTCAACTGATTTTTGACAAAGGAGCCAAAAACATACACTGAAAAAAAGATAGCCTCTTTAACAAATGGTGTTGGCAAAACTGGTTAACCATATGCAGGAAAATGGAAATAAACTCCACTTTCTCACCCTGCACAAGACTCAATTCCAAGTGAATCAAAGACCTGGAAGTCAGGCCAGAGACCTTGCAGCTACTTGAAGAGGGCATAGGCCCAACACTTCAACACATAGGCACAGGTAAAAACTTTCTCAACAAGACCTCAAAAGCACAAACAACACAAAGGAAGATCAATACATGGGATTGCATTAAACTGAAGAGCTTCTGTGCAACAAAGGAAACTATCAAGAACCTCAACAGAGAGCCCACAGAGTGGGAGAAAATTTTTGCCAGCTACTCTTCTGACAGAGGACTAATATCTAGGATATACAGAGAACTCAAGAAACTCACAGCTAAGAAAACAAATAACACAATCAAAAAATGGGAAAAGGATCTAAATAGACACTTCACAAAAGAAGAAATACAAATGGCCAATAAATGTATGAGGAAATGTTCAACATCATTAGCAATCAGAGAGATGCAAATCAAAACTACCTTGAGATTTCACTTAATTCCAATCAGAATGGCAATCATCAAAAACACGAGCAACAGCAAATGCTGGTGAGGGTGTGGAGAAGTAAGAACCCTAATACATTACTGGTGGGATTGCAAATTTGTGCAACCACTTTGGAAAACAGTATGGAGGATCCTCAGACGAATGGGAATGATCCTACCATATGATCCAGCAATACCTCTTCTGGGTATCTACCCAAAAGAACAGAAACCAAACTATCAGACCAACCCATGTGTATCTATGTTTATAGCTGTACAGTTTACAATTGCCAAACTATGGAACCAGCCAAGATGTCCATCAACAGATGAGTGGATTATAAAACTGTGGGATATGTACACAATGGAATTTTACTCAGCCATAAAGAAGAACAAAATCATGTTATTTGCAAGGAAATGGATAGAACTGGAAAACATTATGTTAAGTGAGATTATTCAGTCACACAAAGTTAAAAATCGAATGCTCTCCCTAATATGTAGACACTAGGGAGAAAATGAGACCTAAGAGGGACTCCAGATGAAGAAGGAGAATCCTTAGGTGAACAAAGAATTTGACTTAACGGAAGATGATGGGGGGAGTGGGGACACCCTAATGAACATGATGTACTTTCATGAACACATCAAAGTCAATCACTAAACTGACCTTGAGAAAGAGGGAGGAGGAGGGAGAGGGGCGGGAATTGGGGAAGGGTTAAATGAGAAATGTGGGCATGGATGTCTTTACCTATACTAGCTTGTTCCTAATAAAGATGTGTGATTACAATGCACCAAATTAGGGAAAGATGGGGGAAAAAAGGATTTTTTAAAGTTACACCAGGAGATTTTTGATCTACGTAATTGGGAGCCCATCACTATTAAAGTGGCAGAAACAGCTAAAACATTTGTAAATCGGCTTCAATCCTTGGTGTCTACCTGGCCCTCGTTTACCTCCTTGCTGGGAGGAGTTATCTGATTAGCAGCAATAGTCATTCTAGGCTTATGCATTCTACATCAATGCCTATGTTAGTATACGAACAGATTTACATGGAATAAAAATGCAAGCACTGCCTCGCACAGGGCCTGGTAGTCAATGATGGGTTCGATTTTCTCAGGGCAATGTCAACCTAAGACAGGGCTCGTTGAATGACTCATCGAGACCCCACGACGGGTAGGAAACGACCTAAGACAGGCACAGTCCTTCCTGCATTTTAAAATAAAAACAGGGGAGTTGTGGGAGCCCAGCTGGGCCCTCTGAATATATGAGTAATTATACTGACTCTTCTGCTATGGCTACATTGGCGTTTCAAAGTCTGGAGATTTCACCTAGGGTGCGTAGATGAAAGACCCTCCCACTTCTTAGAAAGTAAATATATGACCCTAAAGGATTATGGTTTTATGACTCTAGAAAGTTTGCTTTACCAGAATGTGGGCTATACGTGTAAAATGAAGAAGTGGTGCTATTTGTGTTCTGACAATGATTGATATGTCATAAATGTCTATGTAACCCTTTTGTACTCAAGAAACGTATAAAAATCCGTGCTGAAAAAAAAAATTTTAATGGAGGTTTTCTTTTTCTTTTCTTTTCTTTTTTTTCTTTAATAGTAGGAATTGAACCCAGGGGCTTTCTACCTCCAATCTACCATCTCCAGCACATTTTATTTTTTTTATTTTGAAATAGGGTCTCATCTCGCTAAGTTGTGAAGATCCTCACTAAGTTGTTGAGACTGTCTTGGAAACTACAATCCTCCTGTCTCTGCCTCCTAAGTACTGGGATTTCAGGTATGTGCCACTACACCTGGCTGCAAAAATGTAGGTTTTCTACGCTTCAATATAATGTACAAGCTAGAGGAGATAGTCTTTCCAAAGGTAATGACATATACAGTAGTGATCCCTTATCAAGAGGAATATGTTCCAGCAGCCACAGTGAATGCCTGAAACCTCGAATAGTACCAAATGATATATATCCTATGATATTTCTTGTATGTATAAACCTATGACAAAGTTCTATTTGTATATTAAACACAGTAAGAAATTAGTAACTAATAAAATGGAACAACTATAACAACATACTAGTTATGTGAATGTGGTCTCTTACTCTCTACAAATACAGAATTTTCCGCTTAATATTTTTGGACTGTGGTTGACAATGGATAACTGAAACCATGAAAAGTGAAACTGTGTCTAAGGGTGGGGGCTACTGTAGGCTTTAAAAAAACTCTGCAAGTAAGTCTGACTGTGATACTGGGCACCAGACATGTAATTTTTTGTATATAAAGAAAGAAGTGTAGACAAGCATATTTGTCACTCAGGGAAGGCACTGGCTCATTAAATTATACATGTTGTCAGAGGAAGTTAAAGGGTCAGAATGTGTGTGATGCAGCTGTGTATGAATAAACATAATGCATATGCATGTGCATCCCCACTGGGACATACTTTCAAGTAAGCTTTAGAGATATGACACAACTTCTTGAACTTTCACCATTTTCTCTTAACAGCTATTCAATACCATGCTGATCTTTATAACAACTGTTTCAGTGTTTCCATGTATCTTTATACATAAACATTTTATTTTATTTTATTTTATGTTTTGTGGTACTGGGGCATTCTACCTCCAAGGTATACCCCCAGCCCTATTTTTTATTCTTTATTTTGAAACAGGATCTCACCAAGTTGCGGAGTACCTCACTAGGTAGCTGATGCTGGCCGAGAACCCGGATCCTCCAGTCTCAGCCTCCCAAAAGCTGGGATTACAAGCATGCGCCACCACGCCCAGCTACATAAACATCTTAAATCCAGCATTTAAAATAATTGCATTCTATAAGAATTTGACCGCTCATTCAAACTTCTACATTGAATGGCAAAATAATATTGTGCATGCATTTTTGGGTATAGCACCACTCTATATAATATTTCAGGCCCCTTTTCGTCTGTAAAACAAACTCTTAAAATTGTGGTAGAATGCACATAATAGAAAATGTACCGTATTAACAACTTTAAAATGTACTGTTTAGTATTGTTTAGTAGATTCGCATTGTTGTACAGCCTATCTCCAGAACTTCTCATCTGTCAAAACTGAAACCCTAGTCAGGTACAATGCCACATGCCTATAATCTAAGCTGCTTGGAAGGCTGAATCAGGAAGATCATGAGTTTGAGCCCAGTCTGTGCAACTTAGTGAAACCCCGTTTCAAAATTAAAATAATAAAAAGGGCTTGGGATGCAGTTCCATGGTAGAGTATCCCTACCAATCCCTAGTCCAGCAAAAATAATAACAAAAATAAAAACCTGAAGCCCTGACCTTATGGAGAATACAAGAATTGAGAAAAATGAAAAATCATCATATGAATATGTAATATAATTCAGGAAATTACAAGTGTTATTAAAAATAAAAGGAGGCACAGAAGTAGGTGAGGGGAATACTTGAGATAAAGTGGTATCATAGTCTATTTTCTGTTGCTAAAACTGAATACCACTGAATGAGTAGCTTATAAAAAAATAAAGATACAAAGACTGGAAGTTAAAAATCCATGTGGTTAGGTCCTTGTTAGTGAGGACTCCAGAGTCCTGAAGCAGCAAAAGGCATCACATGGTGAGACAGTGTCCTAGCTCAGGCCTTTCCTTCTCTTTTTACAAAGTCACAGTCCCATTTGGATCAGGGCCCATCTTTATGGCCTCAGTTAATTTTAATTACTTCCCACAGGTCTCACCTTCAGATATCATAGTTGGATTAAGTTTATACTAACTAAATATCTCACAATGAGGATCAAAGTTCAACAAGACTGTTGCTGGAGGCATTCAGGTGGCCTCTCTCAAAGTATGGTGTCTGAGAGCAAAACGGAAGAGGCAGCAAGGTGTGCAAGGACCTGGAGAAGAGCACTGTGACCAAAGAGACGTCAAATGCAGAGGTTCCAGGCGGGGATGAGCTGAGTGTATTCAAAGGATCACAAGAATACCAGTATTGAAACTACAGGAAAGTGAGGTGAGATGGCAAGAGAAGAGTCGGGAGAAGACAGAGGCCACGAATGGAATCAGAATTTGTATTACATAGAGTCACTGCTGAGTTTTTAACAGATATGTGACATGATCTGATTTGTTAAAAGATAATCCTGAATGCTATATGGAAAATAAAATGTAAAGGAACAACATGGGGAATTGGAGGCAGTTGCTTTAATCTAGGAAGTAGGGATGTTGGTTGCGCTGGGCTGGTCGTGTGGAAGTAGCAGCAGAAGCAATAGTAGCAGTAGTAGCAATTAGAAATAGTAGATTTCAGCATGGAGTCTGAAGATAGAACTGCCAGGCTTATTGATGAATTGGCTATTGGGAGTAAGAACCTCCAAAAAATTCAAGGATGGCTCCTGTGGTTTTGTTTGATCACTCACTGATAGAATAGTAGATCTCTTAAGTGGAATGGGAAGGACTTGGAAAGGAAAAGGTATAACCAGCCATTATACTTTAGACATGTTAAATTTGAGATGCTTATTAGACATCTAGATAGAAATATTGAGCAGACAAAAGTCTGGGGAAGAGGCTGGAGTTGGAGGTATAAGTTTAGAAAGCATTAGCTCTTAGCTGGAACGTAAGAAATACATTAGATAATAAGTGGAGAATAAAGAAAAGAAGGATAGAGCCTGAATGCTCGTACAATCTAGCATTTAGATATTCATACAAGGAAGATTCCGGCAAGAAACTGAGAAGGAACAACCAATCTGGCAGCAGAAAAGCCGAAAGAGTAAGAAATCAAGAATATAGAGTATCCAGAAGAAAACAGGTAAGCAAATATTATGAAAATATAGTTCATGCAACATGAAATAAAAATCACTCTTAGAAAAGATATTCAACCTCCCTTAGCCGGGCGTGGTGGCGCACG
>PVLC010021524.1:0-27794 GCA_004027655.1 Graphiurus murinus
AATGGGATTGTGGAGAAAACATGAAGGTTTATTTTCATCATTTTGTCAACCTGCAAAAAGTATTTAGCACTTTTTGTGTGAATGTGTGGCCTTTGAGAATAGATTATTCTTTTGGCATGAGATCTTCAAACTCTGTTGTCTTATGGCATGGTATCTATTCTAGAGGATAAGGTTACTAAGGTTAATTAATAAATGTTAAGGTACCAGGCTACCATTCTAAAGCTGTTCTTATTTTCCACTAGGTTTGTTGTATCTGTAGCTTCTAATATTTCTCTTTTGTAAAAATAAGAACATTAAAAGGAAAAGACACTATCCTGCTAGCAACATGGTTGGCATGGGTCCTGGTAGCTCTATGGCCTCATTAGTTATTGTAACTGTAAGATGAGTTTAGAGTCTACTTCATGAAGATATTTAAGTGTGAAAGGCAGATGTGAAAGCTAGGGTCTTAAAAGCAAGATGTCAAAAAGTTGACATTTTTCTCAACCTAAGTATAGACATTTGAACTGCTGAGCCAAACTCAGTATCACCTTTGAAAGGTGTTTTCCAGGAAAGAATTAAAAGTAAGTTCAAGATCGATCTATCTATCTATCTATCTATCTATCTATCTATCTATCTATATCATTCAGGAGCAAACAACATCTCTAATCTGTCATTCAGATTTTACGGTCAGGATCAGAATTGGACCAGACCTTGCCTCTTAATAGCCACAGGCAGGTGAAGCAAGAGCAGAGCAAGTATTGGAGAGTTTGAGGGGTGAATTACCACTTTCTTGCAGGGGTCTTAAGGAGGGCTATGGGATTAAGACATAAAGGAAGATTTGTCAGCAATATAAGCTCAAAAACAGTCTTAGTTTTATTTATACTTTGAGCTCCCAATGAGGTAAAGATTCATTTTTCTTATTTTATTTTTCATTAAAAAACAATAATTGTATTAACTGGGTATGGGGGTACATGCCTATAATCCCAATATTGGGAGCCTGAGACATGAGGATCACAAGTTCAAGGCCAGCCTCAGCAACTTAGTGAGACCCCCAGTAACTTAGCAAAACCCTGTTTCAAAATAAAAATAAAATGGGGCTAGGGATGGAGCTCAGAGGTAGAATGTCTCTGGATTCAATTCCCAGTATGACAAAAAAAAGAATAATAATTGTATATATTCCTAGAGTACAATGTGATATTTCCATACATGGATATTTGTGGAATGGTAACATCATGTTAATTAGCATATCAAATAACAGAGGGCAGTGATTCTAGTTGTAGATTGTCTCTGAGCCTTACTGCACATTTCAGAAAGAAAAAGCATGTGTTGAGAGCATTTTCTGCCTCCAATGGAAGGGTTCTCTCCATGCTAATTCAAAATGAAAAAATGAAATCTCCTTCTCCAGCCTGATTTCCTGAAATAAAAGCAAACAATGCAAATAAGGGCCAATGAGACGAGACCTACGTGATGTGATAGAATTCTAAGATACCTCTTAAGATTAACTGTGATTCTTGCCTTTAACATACTCCCATGGCTTTAACTTTAGGGGCTAATTATGCATTAACCACTCCCCATACCCCCATGAAACTGACATATTCACACAACATTTTAATGTATTAATATTTAATGTAATGTCTTGTCATGTGCTTTTCTATAATGTCTTTTTGGAAAGAAGATAATTATTTTAACAATCTAGAATTGTTGTACCAACCTAAATATAACTTTTATGAAGTTGAGGATGAAACAGAACTATAGCTTATACAATTTGCAGGGTGTCATTTTCCTGTCCTGTTATAATTATGATGCCCACGTGACCCTGTCCACAGGGTGAGGGGTGAGAGTGTCACAAACCAGAAGCAATAAAAATGCCGAGTGCCATCTCTTCATCCTCTGAACGGTTTGGTGATAGCTTCTACATGGGCACCTGTTCTTCCAATACAAACAGCGTCCCCTATTCCAGTCAATAGAGTTGAGTCATTCATTCACTCATTTATTCAACAAATCCTTATTGAGGGCCAGCTACATGTGAGACTGTTAAAGGCAATAGGCGTCAACCTTTGAAAACATGCACAAGAGCGGAGTTTATATTCTGGTGGCTGGGGTGAGGGCAGAGTGTAAATCAAACAAAAAATCAGTATTGATAAGTGATATGAAGAAAACATAACAAGGTGATGGGGAGTTATTGCAGGCTGGCAGTTAGGGAAAGTAGTTTTCAAGCTGCAACTTGAAAAGTAAGAAGGAACTAGGCATGTAAAGGTGTGCAGAAAAAGCGTTCTGTGCAGGGGGCATAGCTAATGCAAAATTCCTGAAGTGGGAGCATGCCTGCTGTGCTCCAGACAGTCTCTGTGCTAGAGCCCAGTGAATAAGAGGAGAGGTGGGAGATGGGCTCAGCATGGTGGCCAGAACTGGCTCCTCCAGGGTCTTGGGGGAGAGAGATGAAGCCTTCAGAGGGCTCTGATAAGAGGGGCGATGTGATCTGCTTCTTTTCAAAAAGATCATCCCTCCAAGCTACTGGGGGAAAGTGTGTTTTAGAGGGGGCAGGAATAGAAACTCTGAGGTAGGAGCTCAGGTTACTTAGTAGTATAACAAATTATCCCTACACCTGGTGAGTTGAAACAACAGTCTATATTCATTATATTCATGATCTCACTCAGTGTCTGTTGGGTCAGGATTTACGAGTGGCTTAGCTGGGTGATTCTGGCTTAGAGTCTCTCATGAGGTCATAACCAAGATGTTGGCCTGGACTCTGGTCTGCTAAAATGTTGATTGAACCTAAAGATGGCTCATGTGGCTATTGGCAAGATCTTGCCACATGGGCCTTTCCATAGGACTGCTTGAGAGCCCTCATAACATGATAGCTGGTTTCCCCAGAGCAAGAGATCCAAGAGAGAGCAAGGTGGAAGCCATCTTGATTTTATTTTATGACTAAGTCTGGAGGCAATACATTGTCATTTCTGCAATTTCCTCTTGGTTATGCAAGTCAGTCCTCTGAGAATTATTGGGAGCCATCTTGGAGGCCAGGTACCATACATGGTTTGTTTACAGTGGTTGTAAAGGTGGGAAACAATGGTGGTGGCTAGGCATGAGTTGCCCAGCAAAACTACACTCTAAAAATACATATGCATCTAGCGACAAGTCTGAATACAGACTTCCCTCTGTCATTGGCTGCTTGGTGACATGCTATTTGTAAACCAGTCCACAGAACTAAAAGAAAAAAAAAATTCAATTAAAACCCATTGTTAGACTCTGAGGGGTTTTATCCACATTGTAAAACAACAATTCACTTGGCTTAATTTGACAGATCTTCTGTGATTATGATAAGTGACAGAATGATATAAACTGTGTGTTTCTCAATAATTTAAATAACATCCCAGTCTCTTGAGCAGGCAGGAGGAAAGATGAATACACTTCTATTACATTCATATTTTATATAACACCTATTTTGCTTCTAAATTGTCTACCAGTATAGTCTTTTGAACAGGCTTAATTTATCTCTTGCTGAGCCACGCTCAATAAACTGTCATTCCTAGGTTACTTCCTGGGAATATGTTTTAAGAACAAGTAAATCAGCAAGATACCACTGGCCCTGGAACTTCTTCTGTAAGCTTAGTTATGAAAGCACAAAGCTGACTGGTGTCTTCTAGCCATTGCAGCAAAATGGTCTGTCAGATGGGAGAATTAATTTAACAGAGTGTAGGTGGAAATCAGTCTATTTAATTAGGGCAGTTGTCTGTAGCTTCAAATTAGTTTCTCTGGTGGTTATTTCATGGCTTTCTTTTGTTTTGGAGCAATGAAAGAAACCAAAACCCAAATCACTGGAGAAACAGCCTTCAGAAAAAAAAAAAAGAAAGCATCTACAGCAACAAGTACAACCAAGAAAGACTTGTCACGTTAATCCCATGCAAACACTGGTGGCTTTGGTGAGAAAGACTGCACTGAATTCTCTTACTCAGGTGATGGTCAGATTTTAAGAGCAGTTGCAGGGTTTGGCCAAATTCACTTTTTCCGTTTTCAACTCAAGCATAGGGGACACATTGACTTCTTGTTTTTTTTCTGAATGTATTTTGTCACCATTTTGGAAGACTGTTTTTTGCCATTTAAATTCAAAGCTTCGCAATTCTTTCCTACCCACTGATAATGCAACAGTGGGATAAATAGTGTAGATCTTAATTTAGAGGAGAACCACGAGCAGCCGTGAGCCCCAGGTATTAAACCAGACGCTGTCGTCTCTGAGGTCGTTCTGAATAATGTCCTGACATCCATCCTCCCCCATCACATAGCTGCCTGCATCATGGAATCGATGTGTTTGTGTTGTGCTTTAGTGCCAGCGAGTGATGAAGAAGAGGGAGCAGTTCTCTTTGACAGCTCTGGCAAGGCGGCCGCTGATCCTTTCGACACGTCCTCTGGGTCCGTGCAGCTCATCGCCATCAAACCCACAGCCCTCCCCGTGGTGCACCCCACCTCCGACAGGAGCCAGGAGGCCTCAGCAGTCCTCAACGGCGAGGTGAGAGTCCCGCCAGGCCTTGGGGATTCAGAGTAAGAAGTAATAGCTCTCTCTCCTGGGTGCAGCCTGCAGCCAGGCACCTCAGGCTCTCAAGGTCATTTCTGCCTCTGCAGAAGGACTCAGGACAAGCCACCCTGTTGGGTAATGCTTTTGGAGCATTTTCTACCTTCACCGAAAGCCCAGAGGGAACCTTTTAAACAATGTGGTATAGAGAGAAATATCAGAAATTCTGATTCTGCCTCTCTCCATTGCACCCTTAAACTCTCACCAGGGATGTCATTGTTGTGGTGATAGGAGGGGTGTGAATTGAGAGGGAAGCAGACATCATCCTGTCACATGGACAGGGATGCAGCCCACTGTCAGCTTTGAACTGGCACATTCCTTTGAGCAAGCTCTAAACAACCCACTGGCTGCCTTTGGAAGGATAGCAGTGGGTATCATGGTTGAATCAGCTTTCCTAAGGGTCCCTCCTGAAAACTGTAACATACACCAGGGAGTGATGATTGGATGAGAATAGATGATAGATAAAAGGTAGATGCTTGAAAGATTGGTGATTGACAGATAATAGATAACCGATGGCAGCTGAGGGAGAGAGTTCAGAGGGAGAGCAAGAAGTTAGGTAAAAATGACTTGCCATTCTTCTATCTTCTGCAGCAGAATGGTCAGTGGGCTAAAAATGTCTATGAACTTTAAAAACATGCATAGGAACCTGCTTGTGAACATTTACATTAAATGTGTGTGCAGGTATGTGTGCATGCATACACACACACACACACACACACACACACACACACACACACACACTTTTTTGCTTCTCTCTGATAGTAAGCCTTCAGGTTGATTGTTCCTTTCATTTGTTTATACCCTGCTGTTGTTGCCTGCAACAGGTGGGAGATTTCCAATGTTTTAAAGTCTCATTCCCACCTCACCTCAAGGAACACACCACAGCCCTGTGCAACTGGACATTGTAGATACCCATCAGGGGCTTGTCCTCATTACATCACAGGACACTTACAAAAGTGTTTTAGGAACCTACATCATAAAGTTCCTCTTGTTTTCTGAGCTGGCCTAAAGATGTGATAGATTGAGGTTCGTTGACTTTTGAAAACAATTGGCTTACATAGATTTGTAGATCATCTATTCCAACTTCCTCATATTTTAGACAAAGACATGAAAGCCTGAGGGGTCCAGTGGCTCCTCAAAGTCACTCTGGAGGTTCTTGTGGCAGCCATGAGGTTCAGTGTCCAGTGATCCTTCCTCTCTGTAACTCTTATCACAGCCCATTGGTGGAAAGTAGCATTGTGCTTAAAAGAGTGTGGTCTCTCAAGCCATGGTGTGAGGATTTGAATCCCAGCTCTCCTACTTACTGCCTATGTGACCTTGGGCAGGTTAATTAATTCTCCCATGCCTCACCATCTCCATCCATAAAAACAGGGCTTCTGTACTTGAGAGGCTGAGACAGGAGAGACCACAGGTTTATGGCCAGCCTCAGCAACTTAGGGAGACCCTGTTTCAAAATAAAAAGAATAAAATAGGGCTAGAGGTATAGCTCAGAGGTAGAATGTTCCTGGGTTCCATCCCTAGTACCACACACACACACACACATACACACACACACACACACACACACACACACACACACACCAAATAAACAAACAAAACAACAACAAAACCCCAGGGCTGCTGAGGATCAAATTGGTCAATATATATAAAATAATTAGAGCAATGTCTGATGTGCAATAAGTACTTTATTGTTATCATTAATTTGTCATGTACTTTATGTTCCTTGGCTCTATAATTTGACAGACTGGATGTTTTCTCAAATCCAATAACAGTCACAGAATCTTTGCTTGGGTGCAGTTCTGCCACCAGACATGCAAGCTCTGAGGTTGATACAATTATGCTGATAGCTGCTCTTGACTGGGACCCTCTACCTACAGGTGCACGGACTGCATGGTCACCATGCCTGGATCTCTTTGTCTCTGCTTAATGATATGAGCATCATAGAGACAGACTGTGAATCTGAGACAAATCTGACTTACCACCCCGTTTTCTCCCAGGCCCATCACCCTGTCACAGAAGGAGAACAGATGAGCATTTTCCTTGTCCAGAAATGGATTCTTGCTACATTTGGATAGTTAAAGGAACGGACCTTGCTGGCATTTGGATTGGAAGACAGCCCTGAACTTGTTCTCTGTAATTTTCTGCCTTGAGCTTGACACAGATTGCTTTATAATTTTTTTTTCTTCTTGTGTCTGGTTTAAATGAAAAGAAAAAAAAAGAGCATAACCTCCAAACCATAAATTTTCCTTTTCTGAATTACAGGAAATTCTTTAAAGATTATTTTAAAGAAAACATAATAGCAACATAAAAAAGTTCAGAAATGTGGGTGTCACCTCCTCATCACTTGTTATTTATTGAGCAGGGTCATTTGCTTGTATCTTTTGCAGGTTGGGGGACACTAGCCATGTTCCTTTCTGAAAGATCAGACTGGCTTTGCCCCATACAACAGGACCTACTTGGCATTAGCAACCAGGCAAAACTTGAAAATTCTCTCTCTCTCAAAAAAGACATGGATTTACAGAAACAGGTTCTCTTGTGCAGGCTGATGGTAGGGAAAGGCTTCGGAGCAGGGTGTTTGTTCTGCCTTCCTACCCCCTTCAGCCCATCCCTCCAGCCTCAGAGTCTGTCTGATCATCTCATTCAGCTAGGCTCCAGCTAAATGACCAGGGCAGGCTGCTAGGTTGCTAAGGTCTTGGAGCTAGCCTCAGGGCACAAGAACTAGCTGGGTTGCCAGGTCAGAGGCTCCCACAATAAGGAACCAGAAAGGTGTATGCAGAATGAGGACTTGTGAGCCCTAGGCTTGAGCAGCATCGGGGAAGGAGGTCCCAATGGAAGGTCTCAGGTAACTTCGTTAGAGCCAGGCTCCACACTGTTCAGAAACTGATGTTAGAAGGGGACACAAGTGGGTCTGGCTGCTTCAGAGAACCAGAGGTGAAGCCTAGGATGGCTTTCCCAGGAGTTATGACCTTCTGGTGAAAGCCTCCCACCCATCAACCAGGCTGGGTCAGGTATGGGCCTGAGACTGTCTCTCTCCCCAGGTGAACAAAGCCCTGAAGCAGAAGTCCGACATCGAGCACTATCGGAATAAGCTGCGCCTGAAAGCCAAGAGGAAAGGATACTACGACTTCCCCCCGGTGGAGACGAGCAAGGGTCTGACTGAAAGGAAAAAGATGTATGAAAAAGCCCCAAAGGAAATCGAGCATGTTTTGGATGCTGACCCAGAGCTGTGTGCTCCATTCGCCGAGTCTAAAAACAGGTGCAGGCTCCATGAGATGCTCTTCAGGTCATTGTACTGCGGGTGGGATGAGGGCAGGGGATGCTTGGGGGCCTTGATCTGTGCCTTAGGACCGTGATCTTTGCAGACTGCTGATCTGGGCCCCACGGGGCTGTGCAAGCAGGTGCTCCATCATGAGCTTGGAAGAGAGCAAAATTGAAGCCATTAAAACATAGCAGGGCAACAACCATAATTGTCCTTCAGCTTAATGATACTTTTAAGCCAGTAGCTGTTTCAGAGCTGGGTGGAGATATAATTATCACCTACCTAGTTAATGCAGCTTCCAGATCAAGGGACATTGTATTTTTCAATTATGTTAGTGGCGGTTGCATAAGAAAAGCAAATTTCATGTTTCACCTTCCATTCGGCCTCAGTAAATGCTGATCACCTTGAGGCTCAGGTTCATCTCATTTACTTGTAGATCGGTTTGATCACTCCATACTTTGTCATTGTATTAGGCACCAATCAAGATGCTGCACAATGTCGCGGCCATGGGTGATGCTTTTCATTCATTCCTTCAATTCCTCCAACATTTTGTGATGGATGAGACAGTCTAATCTGCTCCTAAGGAACTCAAGGTCTGACGGAAGAGAAAGATGGTTACCCCAAAAGGCTAACCGCAAGCCAGAAGGGTGTTTGAAGTCAGTGCTGCCATAGCAATCTAGAGGGGGGCCTGGCCTCGAGAGGTATAGCGTGGCTAGGTGGCTTGAGTCGGTATCTAGCTCCATCTGGTCTGTGATTCTATAACAGACTACCTGAGACTGAGAAATATATAATGAGCAGAAGTTAATTTTTTCAGTTTTGGAGACCAGGAAGTTCAAGATCGAGGTGCCAGCATCTGGCAAGGACTTTCTTGCTGCATCATCACACGGTAGCAGGACAAAGAGGAGAGGAGGAGACAAAACTCACCCTTTTATAATGACATTAACCCATTTTGTCCTATCATCTCAGATGTAGAATACCTAGAAAAACTTATAGCATCGAATATAATTATAATAAGAATATAATTATATTAATGCCAATTAATACAAATTAATAACAATATATAAGTTCTAGATTATAATTTCCAACCTATTTTAATGCACCTATATCATTTCTTTTTTCAATTTTTAATTTTTAATTTTTTTTGTTTGGTTTTTGGTTTTTTTGTGGTACTAGGGATTGAACTCAGGGGCATTCTACCTTCGAGCTATTCTTTATTTTGAAACAGGGTCTCACTAAGTTGCAGAGGGTCTCACTAAGTAACTGAGGCTGGCCACGAACCCGGATCCTCTGGTCTCAGCCTCCCAAATGCTGGAATTACAAGCGTGCACCACCATGCCTGGCTAATTTTAAATTTTTTATTGGTGCATTGTAATTATGCCTCATAATAAGGTTCAGAGTGACAGAAACATATATGTACACAGCACTTGTTTCCACCCCATTCCCTCTTCCACCCCAGTGCCTAATATTGAAGTTAGTGTTGATAACCTCATATAATTATAATAAGAAGAATGTAATTCTATGCATGCTAACTAATACTAGTTACTATAATAACATACAAACTCTAGATTGTGAGTTCCAACCTCTTTTAACGCACTTGAATCCATTTCATTAGCACTTACTGGGTTAATATCATCCACCAGGGCAGAGCCTTTGTGGCTGTATCACCTCCTTACATTACCAAAATGCCAACCAAATTTCAACGTGTTTCAGAGGGGAAAGAACATTCAAACCATAGCACTGCCTTCCAAGTTGCTAACTAGGCAGTGATCTCACATACTGGGTAAAGAGGTGCAGGTTTGTGACGCCACGCCAGTTGCCTTTCCTCCTTTCCCGCCCACCACAGCATTTTCATGATTCAAGGCCACCTCTTTCCCAATACGCATCCTCCTTGGTGACTTCCTGCAGCTTTGAGCATGCCACCACTCCAACCCACCACTGAGTCACTGCAAACGTATTCACCACATCCTGGGAGCAATAGGGAAGTTCCCAGTCTGAATGGGTATTTACTAAAAGCAAAAATGACAATGTGACAGGCTTGGATCGAAGCCACAAACCCAAGTTGAGAGGTGGGGTGAAATTTTATGAATTGAATTGGCATCATTTATTTTCAATAAAGAAAAGAGGAAATTCTAAGCCAGAGTTTAATTTACTATGCTCTAATTAGGCTTGGCTGATATGACAAGCTATTGATATTGAATCAGACCATGACAGGGTTCACAGCGTGTGTGTTACAATACTAATAACTGTAGGGGAAAAAGAGAAGAAAAGATATGGATTTCGTATGGAGGCTGGTGGAAATTTCAGCTTTTCCTTTGTTATTTTGAGATTCCTCACTTCAGTGGTCTCTGATAGACTGGGATGGGAGCTGCTTTTTAACTCAGTTTCCTGCTGACACTCAGAGAAAAATAAATCAATTATCATGTACAAAAAAGGGGAGCTTAGCTTGAAAGTGACTTGAAAACTAAAAAACAATTTCAGGGATGGCTTTTTATGAAAAGAGAATGAGCAAAGAATGAACAAAACTGTTTTCTGGGGGATGCTTCTGTGCTGCCTCGTTCAGGCCAGTGCTTACAACCCTCGCAGGGCTGCTGGTGCTGTGCATGTGAAGTTAATTCTCAGCAGATGTCCATTAAAGAAATGACTTAATGACTCTGAAGCACCAAAAAATAATGAAAAAAAATATTTCCCAGTTAAGGAAAAAAGATGGATAGCCACTGTATTCATTAGCTTTTTCATCAATATGACCAAAATACCCAGCTAAAACAACTTGGAGAAGGAAAGGTTTGCATGTTTTGGATGTGGACCCAGAATTGTGTGTCAGAGTTTCAGTTCATGGGTGGCAGGCTCCAAGGTAGAAATATGGTGACAGAGCATGGCAGGAAAAAGCTGCTCAACTTATGGGGGCCAGAAGCAAAGAGGGAGCAAGAATAGAGGACCAAGGACAGCTATAGCCCTTGAGGCCATATCCCCCGTTGCAAGGGTAATGCTTTGCCTCAGAGTTCTAATGCCTGTCCTAGACTAACTGCATGTGACTGTAATGCTCTAACTAACTTACAGTGTATTCTTGGAAAAAGTATGCATGCCTGCCAGGTTTCTGGTTTCCCATGTGGTCACTAGGTATAAAGAATGCAACCTCTCACCTTCAGTCATCTTGAATAGCTAGAATCTTAGAACTGAGACATACAATAGATGGTGTTGGGGAGTTCTCTGAAGATAGATGGTCTGGAAATGTGTGTTAGTCAGCTGTGACCAGCATACCAGACAGGAACAACTTAGAGGAGGAAAGGTTTATTTGGCTCATGGTTTAGAGATTCAGTGTATGGTTAGCTGGCTCCAAGACAAAAACATCATGGTGGAAGAAAGCTGCTCAGCTCATGGCAGACAAGAAGGGGAGGGAGGGAGGGAAGGAGGGAGGGGGAGAGAGAGAGAGACTAGAGACAGATCAGAGACCCCCTCCTCCAGCCTTGCCCCACCTCTGAACCTTGCTGCCCTGAGGACCAGCTTCTGCACATGAGAAGGGGGGACACTCCAACCCAAGCCATAACAGCTATTAACTGGATGAGCTGGAAATAAGATTAGTGCAAGATGTGGGTGGGGGAGAAACACTGTCAGAAAAGAAGAAACAGATTCTTGAGGTGTTTAATTCTTGACACACTCTTCCTTTGACTCCAGCAGCTACCTGCTATTTATCTGTTGTCACAGGTTAGAGTTACCTGCTAATTGCTGTACACAGTACAACTCTCCAGAGACTCAGCTTGCAGCAACCTAACCGCAGAAGGACACAGCAAGGGAATCTTTCTCTAGTTTGGAGGTAGCATTGGTAACCAGAAGTTTACCTTCAGAAGGAAGTTAAATCAACTAAAAGACAAAATTTAGATTCCAAATGTAGACTCATAACTAAATCTTTTTAAATAGCTTTCATAGCTCTTTTTTTCTAAAATCAGAAAAACACCCCATTTTCTGAGACATAGAATATGAGGTACACCTGAGAAGGATGCTCTCTGCTGGCCCCCACATATCTGCTAAACTCTCACCCCACCTGTGCAGGCCAGTGGTGTCCTATGTTCTGTAGGCTTCTATGACACCCACTTAACAGCTTTCTCCTGGCAGCCACCAACCAGAAGTGTCAGGCTGCTAATGTGGAGTGTTGCATCCTCAGTGGATGACAGATGGGATTTGATGGAAAACTACCCCAGGCAGAGGAACTCTGAGGGGTCAGCTCCACTGTTGTAATAACCATGCTTTCTAGTTTCTGTCTTTAATGCTTTGATAGTGGGGTCCTTGCTGACTCCAGAACTGCCTCTTCCAGGGCTACTTAATTCCCATCAATAGGAAACATGTGCAAGCCAACCAACCCAGAACCTACGCCTCGGTCACCTCCTTCAGTGGTCTCACTGGGCTCTCCTTCTGGGCTGTTATCCACCTGCCCAAATCACCGCAGGGCCAGCTACTAACAACTGAGGACAGCCCTTATGCCTCAGGAGTCTACCCAAATTATTCAACTTAGCCCACCCTAAGCCTTCTTGTGCTGTGGCCTGTCCCTTCCTTTTGAGATCTGTGAGAACAACAAGCTATCTTTTCAATGACAGTCATCTGATCTGTTGGTCTTTTCAGACCTGAATAATAATGGACCTACGTTTTAAAGACTATCTCCCATACTTCTTCATGAGTTTGAGCTCTAGTGACCCAACATGCTAATTTGCTCCACATCACTGACTTCCTGCCTACCCCTCTCTTTTCTCCCTACTCTCTAGCTGGTGTTTTCCAGAACCATCTCCCAAGTAAACTATCTGTATTCAAATCATCATAGAGTGTGCAGCTGAGGACCCCAATCCAAGTTAGAGTTGTTCCAAAGGAAGCAGGGAATCCTCCTTCTCAGGGGGCTCTAGACTATCTCTACAGAATTCCATAGAACACAATTTGTGAACTACTTCCTTAATCTATGCTGAGATTAAAAAGTGCCTAAAAATCTCAGTAAAATTTATAATTATTCACACAGCATTATTTTCAGAGGTAAAAAATTAATGCTTATAATCCCCGTACTTGGGAGGCTGAGACAGGATGATCACAGGTTTGCCACCAGCCTCAACTACTTAGTGAGACTATCTGCAACTAAGTGAGACCCTGTTTCAAAATAAAGAATAAAAAATAGGGCTGGGGGTATAGCTAAGAGGTAGAATGCCCCTGGGTTCAACCCCCAGTACTGTAAAAAAAAAACTCTCATTTTTGCCTGTTCCAAAATTTATTAACTTTTATAAAAATATAGCAAAATATGAATATACCTAATGGAACTCCATTTGATTAAAATAGGCAGTTTCTCTACCTGAGAGCCTCATTTATTTCTACATGGATGTTCACATACTGGGCACACATCAGTGGCTGGTCAGTTGACGTGTTAAATAGCAGCCTTTAAGTTGTGCATCACAAGGGAACATTGTCTCTGAGGGAAGACTAGACTCCTGTGTCTAAGCTTTTACTCATATTCATGGTTCTTGAAAAGGCTTACACCATCTCAGACTTACAAAAGAACCTACCCAACTGTCAATTACCAATCCTCCTATTTGCTCCACCACCCCTCTTCTTAGTAAATCTTTCCTAAATGGGCTAATTGGCAATTTCAGGACAGTTGTAAAGTCTGCTTTTTCAAGAAATTATTTGTAATTAGAACAAAGATAAGAATTAGAATTCTTCGGGATCTAAAGTGTGAGTCACTCAGAACAGATTCTGTCTCACAACCCAGCTGAGGCTGGGCACCTTTCCTAAAGGAAGCCTCTAATTGCAGATAATTAGAGAGCAAAGTTTATAATATTAGGATGTACTCTCTTATATTAGTCAGGATTCTTTGGGTTGCCAATAACTGAAATCCAGCACAAACTGGTGAAATCAAAGTGGACTATATTATTGAGTATTAGTGAAAGGTCAAGGCTTTGGCATGGCTGGGTCAAGGGGTCATACAATAGCTCCTGCATTTGCTCTTGCTCTCTCATCACTCTTTGCCAGCTCTAACTTCATGGGGGCAAACTGGCTGCCAGTGACTCCAGGCTGATGTCCCTATCTTCTTAAAAACCTCAGTGCCGAGGCTGAGACCGGAGGATCCGGGTTCGAGGCCAGCCTCAGCTACCTAGTGAGGCACTCCACAACTTAGCGAGACCCGGTTTCAAAATAAAGAATAAAAAATAGGGCTGGGGGTGTAGCTCAGAGGTAGAATGCCCCTGAGTTCAATCCCCAGTGCTGCAAAAAGAAAAGAAAAGGAAAAAAAAGAAACCTCAGTGCCAAGAGAGTGCACCTTTCTTAGTGTTCCTAGAAAAGCCTCATTGGACCAACTCAGGTCTTGTGCCCATCCCCTGACTAATCATATGGCCATGGGGATATGATACTGTGATTGGTCCAGCCTGAGTCAGTTACCTACCCTGGGAGGAAGGGTAGCCCTCAAGGAACATCATTCTGTTCTTACTAAAAGAAGGTTGGCATGGGTACCAGGCAGTTGAAAACAACAGATAACCTCAAAATAGGTGTAAGTTCCTCATGTTGAAGGAGTACATCTAACTGTGTCTGTTTTATTCCCAAGGTTAGTTGCAAGGGTAACGCTTTGCCTCAGAGTTCTAATGCCTGTCCTAGACTAACTGTGCATGACTGTAATGCTCTAACTAACTTATTGTGTATTCTTGAAAAAAGTATGCCTGCCTGCCACGTTTCTGGTTTCCCATGTGGTCACTAGGAATAAAGACTGCAGTCACCTTGAATAGCTAGAATTTTAGAACTGAGACATACGATAGATGGTGTTGGGGAGGTGTCTGATGGTCTGGAAATGTGTGTTAGTCAGCTTTCTTGTGACTGTGATGAGTGTACCTGACAAGAACAACTTAGAGGAGGAAAGGTTTATTTGACTCATGGTTTTAGATACTCGGTTTATGGTCAGCTGGCTCCAAGGCAGAAACATCATAGCTGAAGAAAGCTGCTCAGCTCATGGAAGCCAGGAAGCAGAGGGAGGGAAGGAGGGAGGGAGGGAGGGAGGGAGGGAGGGAGAGAGAGAGAGAGAGAGAGAGAGAGAGAGAGAGAGAGAGAGAGAGAGAGAGAGAGAGAGAGGCAGGGAGAGACCAAGCACAGATATAGTACTTAAGGCCCTGCCCCCACTGACCCAGCTTCTCCAGCCATGCCCCACCTCTGAACCTTGCTGAATGATCAGGCTTCAACACATGAGCTTTTAGGAGGGGACGTTCCAACCCAAACCATAACACAATGTGAATTATTTACGGAGAGACTTACTGTTGGATAGAGGAAACTTTTATCTCTCTGTCATTCTCTAGGATCCCATGAAAATCACCTGACCCCTCCTGGGTCTCACTCCCTGCTCATAAGTTTACTTCCTATAGAAAAAGAAGAGCGTAGCCACTATCCTCTTTATGTTGCTGTCTCCTTTCCTCTCTTCAGATAGATTCCTCTAATGGCAAGTGAAAACAGTACAGTGGTAACAAATGTAATGACTTTTCTAGAAAGAGTTGAGTTGACCCACTGAATGTTCTGCTCCATGGGCCTGAAATGCTCTTTGACCACATCAGTATGGGGCTGGCCCCATTTAGGAATTGGCTGAAAATGTCACCTCCCCAGAGAAGCCTTCCCTGACCATCCTGTCTGAAGTTATCCTCCATCCTAGTCACCCTCTGTCATAGCTTCATGTTTTCCTTAATCGTACTTGTCATTCTAAAATTATTATGTTAATTATCTGTCTTCCTCATTATTGTGTAAACTCTGGGAGAGTTGATACACTGGATGCTCATAATCTCCCACAGTATGAGGCACATAGCTTACTGGCATTCAGTGATGGATGGATGGATGGATGGATGGATGGATGGATGGATGGGCCAACCCAGTGTCAGTCAGCTTTCCATCAGTGTGACAGAATACCTGTGATAAATCAGCTGAAGGAGGAAAGGAAAGGTTTATTTTGGCTCATGGTTTCAGAGGTTTTAGTCCATGGTTGCTCAATCCTATTGCTTTGGGCCTGAGGCAAGGCTGCACATGGCAGGCAGCAGATTGTGGAGCAAAGCTGCTCTCCTCATAGTGGCCAAAAAGGGAGAGAGGGAAAGAGAGAGAGAGAGAGAGAGAGAGAGAGAGAGAGAGAGAGAGAGAGAGAGAGAGAGAGAGAGAGACAGGCACCAGGGATAAGATACAGCCTTCAAGGACCCAACCCCAAGGAACTACTTTCCTTAACTAAACACCACCTCCTAAGTTTCCACTATCTCCCAATAGCCAATTAAATTATGATCCAACAATAAATGAATCCATTGATGAGGCCAGAGCCCTGATGATCCAATCATCTTCCGAAGGTCCCATCTCTGAACATTGCTGCACTGGGGACTAAGCTTTCAACGTATGAGTTTTGTGGGGACATTTTAGATCCAAACCATTGCCTCTTGGCCTATAGCTTCTTAGGTCAGAAGGGAATGCACTCTTGTCATTGTAGAAAAGAAATCCATCCACAATCACAATATGAAGCCACTCACTAGCTGTTGGGTTTATTAACATGCTGTAGAATCCTGCACTCAAAATAAAAAAGATTAAAAGGAACAAGAGGCTGCTGAGTTGACAAAGTCAGCAAAGGCAAGTGTGTTCTGCCAGCGTTAGCTGTCCTGGAGGGTCAAGGGAGAACCCCTGGTTTTGCCATCAGCAGAATTTTAGATGAGGTTGCACGGTTTCAATTGATTGTAGTTACCTCGTTTCCATATGAAAGAACCCTTATAATTCAACCAAATGGTCACAGCATCTGGGGGAAAAAATCTTTATTCCACTCTTTCTACAGCCCCTTATGGCCAGGAAACAAACACCATCAATTCTGAGAGTTGTGAGGCAAATCCAAAGCCTTCATTGGTTGCCTGGAGTTTTGGATCAGTGGAGAATTCCATCTGTCAGGGCATTTGCTGCATCATAACAGTTGTTGAATTTTCTTCAGGCAACAGATGAAGAACTCTGTCTACCGAAGCCGACAGTCTCTAAACAGCCCCAGTCCAGGAGAAACTGAGATGGACCTTCTGGTCACGCGAGAACGACCCCGGCGTGGAATCCGAAACAGTGGATACGATGTAAGTGTGTGGTGGGCATGGGGGGAACACAGGCTTTGTTTTCTCCAGAAAGCAGAGGGGATAGAGCATCCCATAATGTTTCAGTTTACTACATGTTTGTGGAATTTTAAAATGTACTAAAATGTTTTCTGTTTTTTTTTTTATTACCTCTTTTGCAAAGTATGACTACTTGGAACGTGTCAGAGTAACAGATTATTGCTAAAAGGACTGTGATTTCTAAATCATACCATTTTGCAAATTGTACAATACTAACCTTAAACTCAGTGGAAACTCTAAATGTCCTTAATTTTTACCTCCTCTCTGTCCTTAGGAACTCAGTAAAACCATGAAAAACAGGTTAGAATTCATGTGAACATGGGCTTCTTTTAATCCATAGCAGTGTTGGAAATTTGGACTTGTTCCTGATTTCATAACGCCTCAATATGCCATGGAAACAATGCGATGTCCAACGGAGCGAGTGGATGATTTCATATGACACAGCACATGCTTATGTTCAGTGATACGTCCAAACCACTACAGTTCTTTCTAATCGCATCAGACTTCCCCAGATGAGGAGTGACAATCAGTTTCCCCCTCTCAAGTTGTATACATCCTGAACCTGGAGTTGTATTATGAGCTCATGTGGAGGACTCTATGCTGAGGTGTTCAATAATGCTTCTCCCTGCCCCAGAATTTCAGAGGGTCTTGATATGCTGGTTTTCTGAAAAATATCTCTTTCTCATCCCCCTAAAATGTGTCTCTAATGACAGATTAAAATTTTTTCTCTAACAAGAATGATAATTCAAATAAGTCTAGATAAACTTTTGTCATACATTGAGAAGACATAGTCTGAATATGATCCTTGATTTCTTAAATATACTATGCTAATTTGAAGACAGGAATATTTTTTCTCCCTAGGGATTGGTCATTTCTTGCCACAAAAATTTTAAATGAGATTTTTTTTTAATGGCCCAATTAATGAACATGGATATTCTACCTAATTTGAGTTTCTGATGACCTCCTTTAAATTTGTTTATTTATTTACTTATTTATGGTATTGAGGATTGAACCCAGGGATATTCTGCCTAATTTGAATTTCTGATGATCTCCCTTACATTTGTTTATTTATTTACTTACTTATGGTATTGAGGATTGAACCCAGGGGCATTCTACCACTGAGATACATCCCCAGCCTTATTTTATTTTATGTTTTGAGACAAGGGTTCATTAAGTTGCTGAGGCTGGCCTTCAGCCTGATATCACCCTGTCTCAGTCTCCCAAGTAATGAGATTATAGAAAACACTATGGCACCCAGTTTCTCCTTATATTTTAGTTTTACATTTGTGTTGGTAGTGACATTTTTACTTTTTTCCTTTTTTAATAAAACTGTTTGATAGTTTTATTTTTATAAAATTCCAGACACTTTGAGCATATCTTTTTCTTCTATTGGGTTAAACTATCCTAGCAGACAATTTTTTCTTCATAAGAAATATCTTATACCAAGTTTATTCATTGATTATTAAAAATCATAAGTTTTAAGTTTCCAACCCCCCTACCAAGAGTGAGCATTCTTCCTGGATGCTTGCTTAGTTTGAGAAAACATTTTTCTGTTTAAGCCCCTGATAGAATTTTTGGCTTATTCCATGATTTCTTATGAGAGTTTAGGACACTTTTAGTTATGATTAAATGGGCTAGGGGGTTTCTCTGATAATCTTAAAAGAAGAACATGATTTGCAATACTAACCTGATACCTCTGGAATGTCATTTTACTAAATTACCCAGAGCAATGGGAGAGAGAGAATTTTTAAAGGAGATTGTTCACCCTTCGTAGACATGCATAAAATGTTCCAAATATAGATTACTTTAGAGCAGTCCTCTTCTTTCTAACAGATTATTTTTTAAAATATACATTTCTTTGAGAAGTACATGTGATCTTGAAAGCATAAATATAAGCTTCCTTAAGAGAAAATGATCATTTTGGGAACAGCTTTAAGAATTCAGATTACTGCCATTGCTTGGATGACACTGCTAATCAGGCATGGTGGCCCATGTCTAGTAGTCCCAACTACTTGGGAGGCTGAGGCAGGAGAATGGTGAGTTCCAGGCCAGCCTGGGCAAGTAAGTGAGACCCTGTTTCCAAAAACAAAAACAAAACATGCTTACCTGCATCTCCTCTTAGGCTATTTTATACTGTTTTTATAATAATCCTTTGAGAAATAGCTAACATTTATTGACTACATTTGTAGACCAAGCCCTAGTCTAGTCTCTTTATGTATATTATCTCATTAAATTTGCATGTTGGGTAGATTTATTATGCCCATTGCATGGATGAGGAAATTGAGACTCAAAGGAGTTACATGATTTGTCTGCCCTGTTCTGGAGCCCATCCGCTTAACTGCCATGCAGTATGGCTTCTGTGTACACCCCTCCTCATTATGTCTGTCCTCACATAACATAATATATGTCCTATATTTCTGAACCTCTGGAAGTAGCCAGGTGTCAGGTCTCAGAAGAATTTCCTACTCATACAAGCAAAAAATAGACCAGCAAATAAGTAGAAAAAGAAGTAAGGCATAGTTTTAAACAATGCATTCATTTTCTGAGTTCAATCATTTTCCAAAAATGTCAAGGCATTCCTGGCAAAAGAATCCATTAGCCCAGCAGTGAACCTGCCATTCAGTTGGAAATGTGTCAATCTTCCTACTGGGTCTAGGGAGCTCAAAACCAGGCCAAAATATCCAGTCATTTCTGCCAGGTTAGAAAAGCTCAACACTGTGGAAACAAAGTACCAGGAGATTTCTTTAATTTTAAGTTTATCAAAAGTTGACTCCTTTAGAGTCCCACAGGAAAAGGCTGCATATAAAAATAAATTAATAAACTAATAAATAAGCAAACAAACATGTGCTTCACAGGCAAATTGTGGCCCCAGGATGTTTGGTGGCTAGTATTGTTTCAAAATTCTCTCATAGAGAAAGAGGTGTTCAGGCCTGCAGAAGAGAGACTTGGCTCAAAGAGTTTTGTGATAACTGTGTTTTGCAGTAACAATTTCTTGGCCATTCTATAACCGAGTACATTCTCATTGGCAACTATGAACTAGTTGCTTTGTAACTCCTGTTAAAAGATTGTGTGTGTGTGAGTGTGTGTGTGTGTGTGTGTGTGTGTGTGTGTGTGTGTGTGTTATTGGGGATTGAACCTAGAGGCATTCTACTCCATGCTACATCCTCAATACTTTTTATCTTTTGTTTTGAAACAGGGTCTCACTAGGTTGTTGAAAGGCTCACTAAGCTTCTGAAGCTCCTCTGGAAGCTGTGATCTTCTCTGGAAGCTGTGATCTTCCTGTCTCAGCCTCCCAAGTACTAGGATTACGGGCATGTGCCACCATGCCTGGCTAAGAATGCATCATTTAAAAAAGATATGTCAAACTGACCACTCCTAAAAGGCCAGACTATACCATTATATTAACTTTATCATTGAAATTAAATTAGCATAAGGCAAGTAGAAAAGAAAATGTCATCCTAATGTGTAAAAGCAAAAATATCTCGAAATATTTTTAAATATTATCTTCTATATGAAATTCATGTAGAAAATGAAGCAATGAATAAGAGAAAATGTGTCAACTATGCTTCTCAGGCAGAATAGAGACTCAAGTGATTTTTTTTTTTCTTTATCAGCCAAAGGATTTATCTCAGTATGTGCATGATGAATCAGACTTTGCTTCCAAAGGGCGGGAAATAATCAAATAATCCCTCCCTAAAAATGCACCTCTTTCAACCTGGATCTGTTTTGGGAGGAATTGTTTTGTTTTATAATTCGTCTTTGTTTTTGCAGTGCTGGGGATCAAACCCAGGGTCTCATGCATGATAGGCAAGCACTCTACCACTGAGCTGCATCCCTAGCCCTGATCTGTGTTTTTGAGTTTAAAAACCTATGTCAGGGCCAGGTTTGATGATGCATTTGTGTAATCCCAGCTATTAGGGAGGCTGAGGCAGGAAGATCGCAGGTTAGAGGCCAGCCTTGGCAACTTAGCCAGACCCTGTCTCAAAATTAAAAAAAAAAAAAGAAAAAAGACCAGGGATATATCCTATATAGAATGCTTGCCTACCATGTACAAGACCCTGGGCTCAATATCCAGGTACCCCCTCCTCTCCACACACATACAGCTATGGCAGGAATGGAGTCAGCTATGTGTCATGGCTATGGGGCCATCCTCTGAAATGGATTGTTTGAATGATGCCTTTGACTCCTCAGACACAGACCTTTACAAGTTACTTCAGTTTCTCTCTAGCCCCTTGTCTAAAGTTCCACACACTGGAGGTACAAGTAGTCCCCAACTTATAAGAGTTTGACTTACAGTATCTTGACTTTCTGATGGTGCAAAAGCAAGATGTTTTCACTAGAACCTGCACTTCGAATGTTGGATTTTAATCTTTACCAGGCTAGCGATACATGATAGGACCTTTTCTTGTGCTGCTGGGCATCGCAGCAGCGGCAGCTCCTAGTCAGGCATGCAATCCCCAGAGTGAATGGCCCATCCTCTGCAGTGGACTCTGTGGCCAGCACTTCTTGAATATTGTGTTTTGTGTTTCTGATCCCTGTCATGTCTACGAAATGTCCATCTGTGTGTGTATGCAAGATCTTCAGCACCTTGTTTTAAAATAGGCTCTGTGTTAGATGGGTTTGCCCCCTGTAGGCTAATGTGTCTGACAATGTTTCAGGTAGGCTAGGCTAAGCTAAGATTGGTCAGATGTATTGGATGCACTTTCGACCTAGGATATTATCCATTTACAATGGGTGTGTTGGGACATAACACCATCATAAGTCAAGGGGCATCTGCACATGAGCATTCCTGGCAGACCAATAGCTCCAGACCCTCAAATGTGATCAGTGAGTTGCAAAATGTTCAGAAGGATGGGTGATCCATTGATCCTCAGAAGAGTCAGTGTCACAGTTACCAGCCCTCATTCCAGAGCCATGCTTTGGGGAAATGTTTTGAAATGTCATTGAAAACCAGGTTGATTTTATAACTGAAAAGCATATGGAAATCTACAAAAAAAAAAAAAAATGGGTAGCAGGCAAGGTCCAGCTGCATAAAACAGAAAATATCAAGCTATTCCAAACACACAAAAAAATGACTAAGAGCAATCAGGTGCTCACAAAATTGTTAGAAGGCTGGAGGAGTGGACAGGAAAGAATCCTAGAACAATGCTGCCAGGCTGGCCCTGGGGAAAGTCAGCTACCTCTGCCCCGGGGCAGGAAGATGAGGAGCGGGCTGCCCTGGAACTGCTGTGGCTAAGAAGACACGGCAAAGCATGGCCCAGGAATGAGAGAGCTCCGCAAAACCCAGCTTCTAGCAGCAGCAGCAGCATCAAACTGACAGAACCTGTCTCTTGTTAGCCATTCAGCCTCACTGCAGCAGAAATGCATGCCACAAATCTCCACCACAGGCACGGGGGAAGAGGATGAGGGCAGAATTACCAGGCAGAACAATACTTAGGAGGCAGTTGGGGCAGCTAGTAGATAGAGGAAAGTATATAACAATTGAGGAAATGGACCCACAGCTCAGAGCTCAGGTCCCAGCGTTCTGCTGAAGGATGGGTGCTCTGGATTGTGTGCAATGGGTGTTTATGTTGCTGGCCCTTCGGTTGACATTGCCGCCAGCTCCCTTTGTTTCAGGTGAGCTGTGGTTACTGGAAGGAAGCCAAGAAACTAGGACAATTGTTTTGCTGGGTTTCACTTGCAAGGGAACAAATGTAATCTGGAAAGATTCTGACTACCTACAATAGCTTATAGCAGGTCTGAGGTCTTCTGGGTAAATCTATAACCCTGGTATGAATGCAAGTCTTCCCTGCCATCCTACTCCCTGCCCTGCCTCAGCATCTTACAGATTTGGCAAAATAGAGACCGAGGCAGATCACAGGGATGCCCTGGTGCTGCATAACGGAGCTGATTCCAGCTGAGGGTACAATCCGCTCTTGACTTCATTAGGAAGCAAATGGTTGGATTTGGGATTTTGTCATTTATTCCACAAGCAACCTATGTGTTGCCCCATAAACAAGGCACTCTCGTGTTAACCCCATTACCATCGCCACCTTAGCATCCTACCTAGAACTTTCCCACGTATTCCTCCATCTCAGCTTTTGATCCCCCCCCCCATCTTTGCCAACTTAGTTAGCTAGAGTAACCCTAACTTGATATGTTATCTCAAGTTCAGTTACAGTGTGTTGTAGTTTAACAGGGGCTTCCAACCCAAGGAAAATAATGGATCCTGGGAAATCAAGCTCCTTGGGAGAACCTGAGGCAGGAGGTTCAGGTGTTTGGTGGGGAAGGGGGCTTGTAGGCAAAGTCTTGATCTGTCAGGCTGGTGACAGCCCAGAAAGATACTTATTAACCCCACCAAGATGGAAGCGCTTGGCAAGTGGAGAATAGGAGGCAGGATTCTTGTTGGCAGCTTTGGGAGGGAACAAAAAGGGTTTGGAATGGCCTAGTGACCTCGCTTGGAGTCAGGCCTCCCCTGCAGGCCAAGAACTTCCATCCCACACAGGCCATTTCCCACTGGGCAGGGGATAGACCTTCCCTTCTGCTGCTGAAGTGCTATCTGCCTGCTCTCTGATCCCCTGTGTTCTGGGCCCTTTCTTTTCCTACCCTGGGTACCTGCCTACCCATCAAGCTTCTCCCAGATTCACAAACCTCTCAGCCTTGTGCCCTAGCATAACCCCTGACTGCAAGCCAGAGTCCCCAGCATGTTCTTGGTATGGACACATGTTGGGGAAGGGCTGGGCAGAGTTAAAAGCTGGACCATGGTACAGATACCACAAGGTCCCAGATGACCTTATAGGAAGCTCGGGAGCTCAGGTGGCCCTGCAGAGTTGTCCCAGGTTTGGGTGCAGCAGCTGGGCTTTTGTACAGTAGTATGGACTAGTTGTTGGGTGTCCCAGCAAGAGCTGACATCTGAGGGCTGGCAGTTGGCAGTGTGTTAACTGGGAGGAACCAGTCCTCCAGTCCCAAGCAGCATGAATGAGCCTACTAGTTCCTCCCGCTCCTATGTGCTCCTTGGCCCACCCAAGGCGCACGCACAGATGTCTATAGGAGCCGGAGGCCAGTGGACAAATGAGAACACTCCTGGGAGTTGCTATCCCTTTCATTGTCTTGAGTAAACACTTATTGTGTATAATAGAACCATTGTAGCACATAACATATGCATTTTAACATATGCAAATTTAAATGTGCATTTAACATATGCAAATTCAACAATGAGGAACCTGAAATGAAACAACAATTGAATCAATGCTAAAAAATTAGCTTTTAGCTGGGCGTAGTGGTGCACTACTTGGAAGGCTGAGATGGGGGGATCTGGGTTCCTGCCAGTCTTAGCTATTCAGTGAGGCCCTCCGCAACATAATGAGACTCTGTTTCAAAATAAAGAATAAAAAATAGGACTGGGTGTAGCTCAGAGGTAGAATGCCCCTGGGTTCAATCCCCAGTACCAGGCACGCGCACGCGCACACACAGACACAGACACACACACACACACACACACACACACACACACAAATTAGCTTTTACAAGTATCCTGTTGACATTGTACATTGTATATTTCTTTTTCCCTATTACTCTTTAAGATTGTAATCACAAAAGTGTGTGTTCTGTACTAAATGGAAAATTTAAAGGATGTTCAAGAGTTTGATATTGATTGATTGATTGATTTACTGTCTTACTGGGGCTTAAACCCAGGACCATTCTGCCTCTGAGCTACACTCCCAGCCCTATTTTATTTTTTATTCTGAAACATAGTCTCACTAAGCTGCGGGGGAGGGGAGGGTCTTGTTAAACTGCTTAGGCTGACTTCCAACCTACAGTCCTCCTGCCTCAGCCTCCCAAGTACTGGGATCACAGATGTGCACCACCACACCCAGCTCAAGGGTTTAACTTTACATGGTTTTTACCTTCTTCCCTGTCATGAACATCTAAGCCCTTCATATAACTCCACTGCACCTACTTGTCTGAGGCTCTGGAGAAGGAAAAAACTACATGAACACTAGTGTATGCCCCAGGTGATTAGAGATCGGTAGAAGAGAAAGGTAGAGACACACACAGCATGCTGTGACAGGGAACTTGGATGGGAGGAGGGACTCCCCCTGGATGTCTTTTCCTCCCTGTCTATTCCACAGCCACTGACTGGTCTAATCCCTATTACTCACCACTGTCGAGACCGTCAAGCTGCTGCCTGGGGAATCCTAAAACACACACCCCGGTTTCAAATCTTACAGTAGCTCCCCCACAGCTGTAGGCACCAAATTCAAAGTCTAAATTGCTAGGTTAGGACTCATTTGCTGTGGCTGGCCCAGGTAACGCCCTACTAGCTGATTCTTGTTAGTCCTTACCCCATCCCCCTGGCTCCAGCCTGAAAGCCCTTCCCCAGACTTATCATGTGGTTTCATAGCTCCTGTCTTTGCATGTCCTCATTGCTTAGTTCAGAATGTCCCTTCCTGCCTACTTCACCCAAAGTTAAGATTTCTCAACCTCCTCACTGCTGACACTTGGGGCTATGTAGTTCTTTGTACAGAAGGTTATCCTGTGCATCGTAGAATGTTATCAGGATCCCTGGCCTCTACGCTCTGGTGGCCAGCAGCCCCTTCCAGTTGTGACAATTCAAAATGTCTCTAGACATTGCCCTCGGTCCCCCGGGAGGCAAACCCACTGACCTAGGCAATGCTTTCTGAACATGCTTTCAATGGTATCTTCCCCAGAACTCTTTCCTAGCCCTCATGCCTGTGGACCTGGCTTAGATATGCCTGTCCTTTGTGTTCCAGTAGCACGTGGTTCTCATCCCACTCAGAGCTTCCATTTATTGGTCTATACGTATTTTTCCCACTTGACTCCTCAAGGGCAGGAATCATGTTTTATTCATCCCTGAAACCTCATCACTCAGCATAGGAACTGGCATAGAGTAGATGCACAGTCTCTATTTGTTGAGCAAATGAACAAACAAGTGTGTCAACCAGAAGAGGTGACTCCTAAGCTCACTCCTGAAAAGTGAAAAAATGGGGTGCATTTATAGCTCTGAACCATGTAAACACTTGATTTTGACTGTCAAAGTTGCAGACAGCTGGGCATGGTGGCACATGCTTGTAATCCCAGTACTTGAGAGGCTGAGACAGGACGATTTCAGGTTTGCAGCCAGCCTCAGCTAATTAGTGAGACCTTGTTTCAAAATAAAGAATACATAATAGGGCTGGAGGTGTAGCTCAGAGGTAGAATGTCCTGGGTTCAATTCCGAGTACAGCAAAAAAAAAAAAAAAAAACAACAACAAAAAAAAACTGTAGACAAATCTATGTTACTGCTTGAAGTTCATTCTAAATGATAGTTATCAGTTAGGATGCCTTGACTAAAAGGAAGGGAAAACTCAACCCAAGCCAAACTGTCTTAAAACACGAAGTGAACATGCTGGTTACAGTAAACGCAGGCAGGGTTCCATTGGACTCTGGTATGTTCCTCTGCATTATGCAACACTGTGCTCTCTTATGCCTGGGCTTCATCTCCAGGTTGGCTCTTTGCTAGTGTTATGGTTTGAATCTGGAATGTCCCCCCAGAACTCATGCATTAGGTAATGCAGTAACATTCAGAGGTGAAATGACTGAACTACGAGGGCTCTAACTACATCGGTGGGTTAGTCCAGTGATGGATGAATAATCTGAATAGATTTACTGGGTGGAGACTGTAGGCAGGTGGGCAGTGGCTAGAAGAAGGAGCTCACGAGGGGCCTGGCCTTGGGGACTATATTTGTCCCTGGTCCTTTCCTTTCTCTCTGCTTCCTGTTGCCATGACTGGAGTAGCTTTCCTCTGCCACGCACTGCTGCCATAATAGTCGGCCTTGGAGCCACCAGCCACGGTCTGATCCTTTGAATCTGTGAGTCCAAATAAACCTTTCCTCCTCTATATTGTTCTTGTCAGGTATTTTGGTCACAGCAATGAAAAGTTAACTAACACAGGTAGGAAATGGCTGCGGCAGTCCTAGCCCTCCTCGTATCTACATCATGCATCGACCAACACAAGAGAAAATTTCTCTTTTCTCAATTATAAAATGAGGTTTATGGGTTTTGCCCTGACAGAACCATCATAAGTCAAATATGCAAACTTGTATCAATCACTGTGGCAGCAGGAGGCTACACTGATTGATTTCCCCCCTTAGGTCTCACTGATGAACCTAGGGCAGGCTTAGTTCCACCCAGAACCCCTGGCTGATACACAGGGAAGGGAGAGGATGGATGCAGAGGCCGTCATGGTACTTGCTGCCAAACTCAGCATCCTCCGTATCACCCTGCCCTCCTGGGTCAGCCTCTCATCTTTGGGTCACACTTTCCCAAACATAGCATGGGCCAGGGGTTGTAAGTCAGAGTAAATGGGATCCGGTGGCCTGCTCACCACTGGAATTCCCACTGCTCAGTGGGGAACAGGAGGTTCCAGGGGCAGAAGACAGGAGCTGGGACTGGCTTCTGAGACTCCTGCTACAGTCTGGAGATGCCTCGCTTTGGGAGCGGTGAGTCATGCTGAGGACGTTGGAGCCTCTTCTTTTATCCTTGACTGTCCTGTCTCTCTGGGCTCAGTATAAGTAAGGCTCACGCCTTGGAAAGTTAAGAGGAAGAAAACAAAAAGGAAGTCTGGGACTGCTACAGCCACTTCCTACTGAAGAAAGCTAACCTGTATAAGAGGAAGGGTTGGCCTGGTGCTGCACAAATGACTATTGTTCTCTGTGGGCTTGGGGAGTCCAGGCTGAGTTAGAGGTTCATGTTGTAGAGGCAGAAGGGGTGACAAAGAGGGGCTTTGTGCACCTGCCTGGCTTCCTCAAGAGCTGAAAGGGAGAAAGCAGATGTGAGTGGATGGTGGAGAGCTGCTGGTTGTAGGATAGTGCTGACTCATGGGACAGGTCCC
>PVLC010021525.1:0-27847 GCA_004027655.1 Graphiurus murinus
CTGACCAGGAGATAGGGGGAGGGTGGGTGGGAATTGGGGAAGGGTTAATGAGAAATATGTGCATGGATGTCTTTACCTGTACTAGTTTGTACCCAACAAAAATGTGTAATTAACCCGGTTGTACCCAAAAAATGTATAAAATTCCATGCTAAAAAATTAAAAAAAGAAATAAAAAATTAAAAAAAAAAAAAAAAGAAAACTAGTTGCCTTCGAAATGATCTTCCTTATTTAAAACATGGGAATTTGCAAAAGTGGCAGGGACTGGCCACTGTGCCATCATTCAAAGTGGAGACAGCATTGGCTTGGGAACCTTGAGAAGGTTTGTGCTGCTTCTTCCCAGTAGTTAATTACAGTTCTCGTTCTCTCTTACATAATGTCAAGGAGATACATAAATAAAATTCCTCTTGATATCATTCTGTCTCATTTTATCATTTCAAATTTAGAATGGGAGTCACATGAGTGCTACAATTTTGTTCAGTTATGAATCCAGTATTTTTAGATAGTAGCCTTGTCATTGTCATTGACAGTCTTGGTTATTTGAAGATGTCCCCTACAGTTAATGCCAGTTAAAAAATCCCTCTTTCAGATAGCTAAAATGGGATCTTTAGACTCAGTGGAACATGATTCTGTTGCTCTTCCTAATACCTAGAAGCTTTGACAGACAAGAATGTTAAAGGTGGTCAGAGCCTGAAGCATTTCTTGTGAATATCCTTTATGGTGGTAAATCTTTGTCCTTTAAGTCCAGTTTTCTTGGGAAACCAGCCTGAAGTCATTTAGAACAAATATGGTATGAATAAGGAGGGCAGTCATGCTGGTGGTTGAATACTTTATTCTGGTCAGAAATAAAGCAAATAAATCAAGTAATGAGAGTTTTTGCCTGCTCATTTTCTTCCATCTTCTCTGTGTGGACCTGAGCAATGAGTTCTGTAAATGTTTAGGACAGGTCAGGCAGGCAGGCATATATCTCTATCTATCTATCTATCTATCTATCTATCTATCTATCTATCTATCTACTATCCTGGGTATTGAACCTAGGAGCATTTTACCTCTGAGCTATATCCCCACTCTCCCACCCTCCCCCCTTTTTTAAAGCAGGGTCTCTCTAAGTTGCTGAGGCTAGCCTCAAACCTGTGATCCTCCTGTCTCAGCCTCCCAAGTAGTGGGATTCCAGGGGTGTACCATAACACCTGGCTCAGCAAATGTAATATTAAGTGTATCATAAAATCAAAGCTAACTGGGAAGAAACAGCTTATGATGGTTGAAAGAACATGAGTTTTAGAGTCAGGCCAACCTGGATTTAAATCTTGGTCATTAATTGTGTGGCCTTAGATAAATCATTTAAACTCTCTGATCATAGTTACTCCATCTGTAAAATGGGGCATCCTAACACCTGCCTCAAAAGTATTTTGGTAACTAAATGAGATTATACATATATATGTAGAGGACCTGATATAGTGAATTAAAACTGCCGCATCATTATTTTCATTCACTGGTAGTGATTGTTACTGTCAGCCTCCAAGTCCCAAACTGTCCATCCTGACTTTCAAGAATGATTTCCATGTTGTATCAATTCTTTCACCTCAATGCATTGCACATATGTAGCACTGAACACCTGATGTTATATTTGCCTCTAGATTTTTTTTTTGGTCTTTCTCTTAGTAGGTAGTGATCTTGTCTTGTTTATATTTTATCCCTAGTATCTAAGTACCTAGGTCTAGTAGTTGAAAACTGATGGTTGAATAAATGAATGCAGAGATAAATAAAAAACTGAAGACATCTTTGTTGGCTAGGATAAGCTCCAAGTTACCCAAGAAATGCAACAGTACAATGGCTTAAAAATTGTTTATTTATCTATTTCCTACCTGTTTCCAGAAAAGCTATCCCTGTCAGTGGGGTGGTTTTGTTCCACGGGGTCATTGGGGTGCTGTTTCTACCAGGTATTTCTCACCCTTTTCTAGGATGTCTTCAGCATCTTTTTACTGACTGTGAATCCCTTCTCATGGGAGCTAGTGAGTAGGAGAAAGACCAGGAGGAGAGTCATGGCCACTTATGTAAGGTCCAGGCTTTGAGAGGTTGCATGCCATCTTTGCTCTCATTCCAAAGGAGAGAATTAATTACATGACACAGCTAACTGCAAGGGAGCCTGGGAGATGCAGTCTACCCTTATGGCCCAAGTGCCTGGCTTGTGTCTTGATCTGTATCCCAGGATCCCAGGCTTTGTTGCTTCTTGGTTTAGGGTAGGATTGGCCAGTGAGGTCATGGTGGGAGATTAGAGGGCAGGAGCAGGATAGGAGTGAAATTTTTCCCTCCCTGCTTTGGTTGTGTTTACTCCATGACTCTATCTCCTGCCACTCAGTCCCTCTGTGATTCTGGCTCTCCCATCACACACCGATTATAGTTCTAGTATCCTGGGATGTGGTATCACCATCTCCTCCTTTTATCACTTTATCCCAAACGTAAGGGCAGTCTTCTTCTTCTTCTTCTTCTTCTTCTTCTTCTTCTTCTTCTTCTTCTTCTTCTTCTTTTGAACATAGAACAATTAACTTTATTATTATTATTAGTTGCATTTAAAAAAATTTTAATTGGTGCATTGTAATCATACATCTTTGTTAGGTACAAGCTGGTAAAGGCATACATGCATACATTTCTCATTTAACCCTTCCCCAGTTCCTGCCCCACTCCCTCCTCAGGTTCAGTTTAGTGATTGACTTTGATATGTTTGTGAAAGTACATCATGTGCGTTAGGGTGCTCCCCTCCCCATCACCTTCACTTAAGTCAACTTCTTTGCTCATCTAAGGTTTCTCCTTCATCTGGAGTACCTCTTATGCCCCATTTTCTCCTTAGCATCTGCATATTAGGGAGAACATATGATTTTTTTTTTTACTTTTTGTGACTGGCTAATCTCACTTAACATAATGTTTTCCAGTCTGGTTTACCTCACCTCCCCAGGTCTTCCATCCCCCATGAAACCAACTCCCTGTGTTAATTTCCTTTCTTTGAAATACCTGCTATGGTTTATGTTTTCTTTATTGGACCTTCATTGAAACACAAAAGAAGTGAATGATTTTTTATGCATAATGATTAGTCTCCAACACAATCCAACCTCTTACCACTTTCCTTTCTACCCATAGAGCAGGATCACTCTTCCTCAAGAGAGACAAATCCAAAGTCCCACCCCACTTCTGAGCTAAGCTCAGAGTGAAGAGCCTTGGGTTGGACTTTGCCTCTTTATATTCAGTAGCCTATAAAAAAGAGTCAATTTATCTGTACCCCACAACACACTCAATATACAATGGTGGAGCAAGAACAAACAGGACAGCTGCAATAGACACTCTCAAACAGATATGGGAAGATTAGGGAGCATGTCACAGTCATTGGCTGGAACCAAGGAAGTCTTGCAGGGCAGACATTGTGAAGATCCCTTCCCCTGGCAGAGGAATGAGCTGGGTTTCAAAATCCATCAAAAGCAACTCTGATCTGGGGGTTCCGCTGCTGCTTCCCAGAGTCCAGAGAAGTCAGAAAAAGGCTGCCAATGTCACAGCAGCTCAAGTCTCTCAAGCCAGTAATTATACAGAGGATTGTGGAACCGGCTGTTCCAAAAGCCCACATCTGTTAGAGATCAATTGTCAGCTTCCACTACCACAGAGGGCTTTCTGCCTCCCTTTCTTCTCCTTTTTATTTCTCCTACAGGAATATTTTAGAGGCAGAACACACCTGAAACATCTGACACAAAGGAGACTAGAAAATAAACACAGGCTGTGTCAATTAGGATCTTTCAAGGAGCAAGCACCAACATGGGATTGGATATGCAAGATATTTATTAGAAGAGTTGTCTCTGAATGATAAAAGGAGAGAAAACACAACCAGGAAGGGAGAGCCCTCATACCTAAATCAGATCAGATATTTATGCAGGGAGAGAGGAAAGGAGGTACTGGGTAGGACCAGTTCAAGCAGCAGTGCAGTTCCAAGAATATCTTGGCTCTGTCAATGGGGAGTCCTCTTGGGATAGCTGCCATTACAGGATCCTCACATTGGGCAAGAATGAGCTGGCATCAGGAAGGATCCTTGCTGTACTTAGTCCCTTAGCCATCAGGGGATAAATCAATTGATGGATTAGTGAATTTATTGGGTGGTAAGGTAGGCAGGTAGGGGGCGTGGATAGAGGAGATGGGTCTCTGGCTAGCAATGCTTTTGGTCTCTGTGACCTTAGAGAAGACGTGGTTGGTAGATGACAATACCATCTTCCCTGTACCAGGTCCTCTTGGAGATCTGAGTGGGACACCTCCATGGCCATCCTACCAGAGACAGAAGTGGGTAGAAACAGAAGGGGACCACTACTGATTTTATCAGTATCTGCCACAATATCCTCATTGTAAGTTCCTTCAATTACCCCTTCCCCAGCCTCTCCATCTGAAATACCTTGTGCAGCTATTAGCAAGAAATAATCATTTTTTTCTTGTTTTTCTCTTATCAAAATTTTTGGTTAGGGAAAAATTTATCAGTAGTATTATATGAAAAT
Organism: Graphiurus murinus; assembly: GCA_004027655.1. Lineage (NCBI taxonomy): Eukaryota > Metazoa > Chordata > Mammalia > Rodentia > Gliridae > Graphiurus > Graphiurus murinus. The sequence goes on from PVLC010021525.1 coordinate 4,521, forward strand.
AAAACTATTTTTAATGAAAAGTGCTCTAATCTGATTAGAGAAGGCAGAAAAGGTCAACTTAGATGTGTATGCTGGTTAACCTTTCTATCACTTGTAAGATTCTTGGAATACCCATACAACCTGGCATGCTGTTTTCTGTTTTGTGGTTTGGTGCTGTGTCTGAACCCTGCTTCCCTGGCTAGCACTCAGGAAGGAACACTTTCCATGCACTGCTGGGTACTATTCTGCATGGGTCATTCCATTAATCCATGCTGCCTGTTATGGTTCAGATATAGAATGTCTACTGGAAGACCTTGTGCATTGATAGTGCAAAAATATTCAAAGGTGAAATGATTGGATCATGAAGGATCTAATCTCATCAATGAATAAATCCATTGATACATTAATGGACTTATTGGGTTGCAAGATTGGCAGGTAGGGTGTATCTGGAGGAAGTGGTCACTAGAGATGTGGCCTTGGAGACTCTATATATGTCCCTCGCCCCTCTTCTCTCTCTCTCTCTCTCTCTCTCTCTCTCTCTCTCTCTCTCTCCTTCTCTCTCTCTCTCTCTCTCTCTCTCTCTCTCTCTCTCTCTCTCTCTCTCTCTCTGCTTTCCACCACTATCCTCTGAGCTCCAAAGACTTGACCCAGCCTAACATGGACTGGAACCTCTGAAACCCCCAGAACTGTGAGCAAATAAATCTTCCTTCCTCTAAGTTGTGGTCATCAGGTAATTTGGGGTCACACCAGTGAGAATGCTGATTGGACACTGCCTGAAGAGGTGGGTTCTATATACAGGTCCACAGTCCCTTAGCTAAGATTCTTGAGGCCAGGTGGAGTTCAGAGTTCAGAAGTTTTAAGATTTTAGGAAGGTAATGTGATTCATCTATGATTTATGATACCCTCCAGTAGATCTACAGCAGCACTCTATAATCAATACAAATATTTATACCAAATGGGATGAATACAAAGAAATATTTTCATCTGTGTGAACACTTATCGCAAGTAGGGTAAAGATTATTTAGCAAGTGAATAACTGAGTCAGGACTTTGAGTCCTGGCTGTTTGAACTGAGGTCTGAAGTTTTTTTTGGGGGGGGGCAGGTATCTCTCTGTACTCAGTCCTACCCCTAACATGTAGCTGTGCCAACTCTGTTCAGTCTGCTGCTGGCTCTGTTCCGGGGCCCTGTGATAGGTATTTCACATATCCCTTCTCATAAAATCCCCTCAATGGCCTTAGAAAATAGGAAATGTCCCTGCTTCTCACTCAAAGTAACTAAAATTCAGAGATTAAGTGATTTCCCTAGGGTCCCACGTCTGGCACATAGCATAGAGGAGACTAGAATGGAGTCAGGAGGGTTCCTAAATACCACCCTGATTTTTTTTTTTTTTAATCTGAAAGCCCAATGCCTTGAAGAGCGATGAATTGCCAGCATTTCAGCACTAGCACTCACAGCCACATAGGTGGCAGGCCTGTTCTCAGGGCAGCTGGAGCTCTGGGGCCTTAGTGCCCTTTGTCACTGAAGGGTGTCTTCCTGTTCCTGGTGTCTCAGGCAATGCCTTTAGTTTAGTCTCCTTGATGCAAAAAGCAATCTGAGATCCGGCTGCTAGAACACACAGCAGGGTTGCTTTCATCCACTTGTCCTTGTCCTTGTGAAAAGAAGTCCTAATGCATCAAATGTGATAATCTATTCGCATCTGTCCCGGAGAGACTCAGGACATTCGCCACTGACACAGTTTTGTGCCTTTGCCAGTTTTGCACCCTTTCTTGATGTCTGCTGATAATCACAAGGGCAGGGACAGAACAAGAGGACATTTTCCCATGATTCCCCCCGGGCTGAGCTGAAAGGCTGTTGAAGACCAGGGAGGTCCGATCCAGGTAAACTCTGCCATATAAGTATGGCAATTGTCAGGCCTAGATTTTTAGCATCGTCCAAATTTATACCAGCTGTGTGTCTTATGTGGTTTATCATTTAGTGAATGATTACTGGGTATTAGACACTGGTAAGCACATGCAAAAATGGCTTCAGAGCCTGGTGTAGGGGTGCACACCTCCAATCCCAGTATTTGGGAGGCTAATACAGGAGGATCACAGGTTCAAGGCAAGCCTCAGCACCTTAGCAAGGTCCTATTTCAAAACAAAAATAAAATAGGACTCTGGTGTATCTCAGAGGTAGAATGCCCCTGGGTTCAATCTCCAGTACCACAAAACAAAACAAAACCTCATTCAGTTCCCTACAATCTTAGATAAGGATTAGAGGAAATTAAGATTCAAGGAGATTCACCCCCATAGCTAAAATGAGCCACAGATCCACATTTCAAACCCAGGGCTGTCTGACCCTAAATCTTTTACTATTCAACCCTGTATGTCTGAGAATCACAGCCATTACTCCACCAGTAACTGCATGTCATATACCATCTGCATGACCTGGGGTGTAGAAATTCTTTTTTTTTTTTTTTTTTTGCGATACTGGGGACGGAACCTGGGGGCATTCTACCTCCGAGCTATACCCCCAGCACTATTTTTTATTCTTTATTTTGAAACAGGGTCTCACTAAGTTGCGGAGTGCCTCAATAGGTAGCTGAGGCTGGCCACGAACCCAGATCCTCCAGTCTCAGCCTCCCAAATGCTGGGATTACAAGCGTGCGCCACCACACCCGGCAGAAATTCTTAACTGGGCATTTTGCAACTTTTTCTCTTCAAACATTTAAACCTTACTCTGATTTCACTGAAAAATTGGTCTAGTGACACTTAAAATATCCTCAAACATATTAACCAGTCAAATCAAATTTATTGGCAAACACAGGAATACTACATCCTATTGCCTTTAACTTCATCCAAAAAAAAAAAAAAATGTGGGATCCAAACAAGTATTATTATCATGTTGCAAACGAGGAAGATCATAGCACAGAAAGGTTGAGGGATATGTCTGAGCAACTTTAATAATTTATTTAATTACTCTTATGAGTTATAGTATATAGTCCTTTCCAAAAAAGATAAGTGGAAGTCCTAACTCCCAGAACTGTGAATGTGCTCTTATTTGGAAAAAGGGTCTTTATAGGGGTGATCAAGTTGAAAGGAGGCCATTACAGTAGGCCCTCATCTGCTATGACTGATATCCTTAGAAAACAGTGAAATTTGGACACAGAGAAAGACATCCCAGCAGGAAGAAGATGAGCAGATACACAGGGAGACGATGGCCATGTGACTGCAGTGATGCGTCTACAAGCCAAGGACATCAAGGATTGCGAGCACTTGCCAGAAGCTGGAGGAGCCAATGGGGGTTCTCCTCTACAGCACTGGAGGGAGCATGGCCTGGCCTACACCTTGTGTCATACCTCTTGTCTGCAGAATGGGCAAATACATTTCTGTTGTTTTTAACCACCCAGCATTTGGTATTTTTTTCAGGCAGCTGCAGGAAACGAATGCAATAATTATTTATGAGTTTCCATTAGGTGCCAGGTCCTGTATGAAGCTGGGCACAGAATAAGATAGAGGATTAACAATCAAACATCAATAAACAGATATTTTACCAACAATTACACAAGCAAATATTCAAGGCTGTGATACACACCTCGAAGGAGAGGATTCCTTGACATAGGGAACATCACATAATGACTTCAACTGGGGCCAGGAAAGGTGTTCATGAGAATTGGAGGCCAAGAGGGTCTCAGAAGTTGGATGGGGGGATTTGATGGGCATGGATGAATGAAGATGGTAGGGAGAAGACACGACTTGTGAAGTCATGCATAAAAGTACAAAGAGAAGGAGGAATGGAGAGAGGTAGAAGGGAGAGCCAGGGGCCTCATTTTGCTAATAATCCTAAGTATCTCATCTGCATCTTCTGATTCAATGTTCTTTGACCGATTCCTGCCTCTCACCCACCCAATCACGGCCCTGAAGGAACTGTAGAGGGAAGGACCAGACTTACCTAGAAGAGCCGACGACTTGTACCACCCAGCTGGGGTCGTGCTTTGGCCACTCAAGGCTGCCAATACCCACCTTGCCTCAGCTTCAGCCAGAGGGGCACCGACTGGGAGAATTAACACTTGCTTTGGGCTCAGCTGCCATTTGCCTAAACTCAGAGGTCAGGAGGAGATCTCCTTTGTTACAGTCTGTCAAATGGTCTGTAACTTCAGGTTATGGTTGTAAGTGACATGTTTTGTTTGTTTGTTTTTCAATTCCTTACATTTCAGGACTTTCAGCTCTGCATGAGCAAAAGAGTGCCCCAGCACAAAAGAAATGGAAATGATTTGTCATCTCCATTGCCCCAGACCTGGCAGCTCTCACAGCATCCAGGCTCGGGGCTTGGGGACACCTGGACTCTCACCTCAGCTTCTCACTTTCACCCCGACATTTACATCAGGCTTTTTATGGTCCGGGTGGAGAGAAGAAGAAGAATCTTCCTCAAAGTCCGTGAAAATTAAATCAAAAAACCTTTTGCAGAGCGTCTGCACCTCCATAAACACTCGTGATATTAAATAGTATTACTATTTTTTTATTATTCCTCCCATTAGTTAAAGCCTTTCAACAATAGGGACACCCTCTTCAGACTTTGAGGTGACTCCGTATATTCTTTGTAATCAAGACCAAGCATGGGTAAGTGATTAGTGGCCGTGATGTTAATTAATTCTCTCCAGTAAAAGCAGACCTGGGGAGAACTCTGCCCTTCTACAGCTGATTGCAACAGAATCCTCTCTATTATGGGAAGGCTCGGGTTGGGGGCCCCCGGCTTTCTACTTAGAGCAAACAGAAGTGAGAAAGCAGGAAGATCACCACTCCCCTCCTTTTTAATTAGAAAGCACTAAGAAGATGAAAATGCATAATAAGGCTCTGCAGTAGTTAAGTGTAATTCAAGTAATGTGTGCCTGGGGACTCTCTGTCATTACTCCAAGCTGCAGAGCAGTGCAGTTAGGAGCTGGCCTGTCAGAGCCCGGGCAACAGCTGGCTTCCTTTGATTCTCAGCTCATCACACAGAAGCTGTGGGGCATTTTCAGGGCACTTGACCTTTACTGAGCCTGTTTCCTCACTGGCAAATACAAGAGTGAACCTTCTGTCTCAGTATAGGTGTGAGCTTCAAACAGGATAAAGTGATAAATGGTGGTCCTGACCCCCTCATGTTGGGGAATTCATACATTCAGGCACATGGCAGGCAGCCCAGGGTGTTATTTTAGTGAACCTTAAACAGATGGCATCGAATCTTGCATGTGTGTCATCTCGGGTCAGAAGGCATTAGGGGAGGGGCGTCAAGTATATGGCGCCTGCTGTGTTTTCTGAATTGAAGGTCTAACCATCCCAGTCAAACAAACTATAGGAAATCAGGACTAAGGGTAGGTGAGGAGAGGAGGAGGAAAGGAGGATGGGAGGCAGGGAGATTCTCGAGATTCTTTGTTATAGTTTACAGATTCTAGAAAGTTCTTAGCAGCAAGAGTTACGTGGCTTAGACTAAATGAGTCAACAGGCACAGTGGTTAAGTGAAGAGGCCATAAACTCTGACAAGAGAACTTTGGTCTCTGCCTCTGCCGTCACTAACTGTGTGTCCTTTAGCAGGTCAAGTGCCCTCCTATACTCATCTGTAAAATGGGCGTAAAAATTCTGTGCTTTGACACTCAGCCTAGCACCCAGCATGTAGCGAGCATTTAAACAGGATAACTGTGAGTAGACCTCAACTGACTTGCTAAGCCAGCAGCTAGTTTATTTCCAACATTAATTCAGGTGTGGTTGGCGTATGCCTATAATTCCAGTACTTGGGAGGCTGAGATGGGAGAATTGCAGGTTTGAGGCCAGCCTCAGCAATTTAGTGAGAACCTGTTCCAAAATATAAAATAAAATAGAACTGTGAGTGGAGCTCAGGGGTAGAATGCCCCTGTGTTTAATCCCCAGAACCACAATCAAATAAACAAACAACAATAAAAAAATTTGACATCTTATTATTTAAGTATTTGGTCTGGTTAAAGTTTTCTCACTTGATGATTTTGATTAAGCCACTTCATTTTTGATCCTAGAGCTCTCTGAATTAAAACCAGTTTATACAATATTTGTCAGGAAAGCTATTTAATGCAGTGTAGAGTCCAAGGCAAGAGCCTTCCTTCATCATGCACAGCAAGAATGTAAATATGATTTCACATTTGCAGTCACGTAGCTAATATTTCTTAAATTTGAGACCCATAGAAGTCACTATAGAAATAATATCTTTTCTGTTTAAATTTTCCTCTTTTGCTATTCAACAGTTAAATCCTCACTGCCCATGGACTCGGGAAGACAGACAGAAAGCCAAAAAGAAAGAGTCTGCTTGGCCTTTTTGCAAAATTCTAAGCCTTAAGGAAAGCAGAGGTGGTTCCGAGCTATTGAGGAGTGGAGGGAGGGGCTTAGGGTGATTGACGGCAAGTGAGGTCAATGGAGGTATTAGTGGATCCAGGAAGAGGCAGTGCACTTGAACCTGAACTCTGCTTCCTTCTTTTGAGTTCCTGGAAGGATCAAGACCTCGGGGAGGTTTGGGAGACCCTGCTTTGATTAAAAGACTCGTTGATCTTCCTGAGGCTCATGGAGAACATAGAGCTTTGAAGTAAGAATCTGGTAGGTCTTATTCAAGGTTGGCCAAGGTCTAGGATCAAACATAGAAGAGTCTGTTGCTACAAAGTCCCCAGCCTTTGCCTTTCTCTAATTTATCCTCTTCTCGATTTTCTTTACTTTTTACACAAGGGAAACCCTAGTGACTTTTGGACAAAGCAGGAGGGGGTGTCCTGTGATACTCCTAATAAGAAGTTGATATTCCTGGAGTTCTAGGGTATCTGCAATTGTGGGCCTGTGAGCTGCTCCCCAACATCACTGACTTACTTCTGAGATATGTGGCTAAGGTGACTGAATGGAATAGAATAACCTCTGGATTCACCAAACCCCAGGGAGGTAGTTCTCACACTGTTTTGTTTTTTTTTTATGCATAGATCCAGGGTCCCATGGATGCACAGGGGGACACTTTGTAGGTGAAGCTCTGGCCAGGGGTAGTATAGTAGAATATATAGTAGTATAGTAGCCAGGGTTAGTATATGGAATCTAATTCTTTGTGACTGATGAGAGCTAATTATTGTTAAACAGAGATGTGAAAAATTAAAGAAAATAAATATGCAATTAAATAAACTATATTAAAATAAAATAAATACAAAAAATCACCACTTTTATTATTTTATTACATTTTCCCATTATCTATACTCTTAAGATTATGTCTGTGTTAGCTATACAACAGAACTAATATATAATGGTGTGTTACTGCATACCTCTCCCTAATTCCATGGTCAATGAAAGTGGCCATAGTCAGAGTATTCACATACCACAGAAACAGGCAGAAGCTACAAAATAGGTTGGTTTTTCTTCTCTGTGGAGAACCAGTTGTTAATAAGCAGGGGCATTAACATAGTCTGGGGAAGGAGATGGTGGTAGAAAGTCTTAAGCAGACCCTAGACAACTATGATACAATACCACCTGTGGTACAAGGGTGGGTATTGGGGACTTGAGCATGGGACTCTCATGATCAGATTGGGGACTGGAATGGTGACAAAATTGTGTTCCCCACCTCCAGATTCATAGAATGAAAGCCTACCCTTTAATGTGCTGGTATTTTAAAATGAGGCCTTGGGAGGTGTATAAGTTCTTTAACTATTGTCATGACAAAATGCCTGAGACAGGCTAAGTTTATAAAGAAAAGAGGTTTATTGAGATCATAGTTCTGGGTGCTGAAAGTCCAATGGCATGTATAAGCTCTAGTGAGCCCTCCTCCCACTTTGGCTGCATTAGTTCATGGCTGATGGCAATGGCAGGAAGAAATGCAGGAGTGAGCAATTACATCTCACACTGGAAGCAAAGAGACCAGGCTAGGCCTGGCTCAGGCTTTCATAACAACCTGCTCACGATAACTAACCAGAATCCTGTGAGAAATATGCCAATCTCGTCATAAAGGTCCCATGTTCACCTGGGAATCAAGACTCCAACACATGAAATATTTTAGGTAGGCAAACAATATCCAGACCCTAGCAGGAGACGATTGGGTTTAGATGAATTCACGAAGGTGGAGACTCCATGGTGAGGCTGGTGCCCTTATTATAAGAAGAGACAACACAGATCTTCTTTGCTCTTTCTCTCCCATGTGAGGATATAGCAAGAGGGAGGCCATCTATAATCAAGGGAATGAGATCTCATCAGAAACCAAACCCTGCAGGATCTCAATCTCCCACTTTCCAACCTCCAGCACTGTGAGAAATAGATGTCTGTTCTTCCAGGCATCCAGTGTATGTATTGTGTTATTGCAACCTGAGCTAAGACTCTGGAACACAAGAATGAAGGCATCACAGGAAGGACAACCAGGGCCCAAGAAGGGCATCCAGGGGTGAGCATGGGACCTGCCAATCAGGGCATCCAAACAAGGACCTGGGCACCACATGGAGACGCACAGGAGAGGAAACAGGCAGCTGAAATATTTTCAGACTCTAATCAGTGCCAGTGAGGGCCCAACCAAGAGACAGAAATTACACTATTTATTTATTTATTTATTTATTTATTTATTTATTTAATCATTCATTCATTCATGGTGCTGGGAATGGAACCCAGGGTCATAATACCTCTGAGCTATACCTCCACTCCTATTTTATTATTTTATTTCATTGAAATAGGGTCTCACTAAGTTGCAGAGGCCATCACTAAGTTGTTAAGGCTACCTGCAAAACTTTGATCCTCCTGTCTCAGTCTCTCAGGTACTGAGATCACAAGTATGCACCACCACACCTGGCCACATCAGTTACTTAAAGAGAGAATTTAACATTAAGACTTACTATCTAGATACTAAGTTTCTATCTAGCTAAGTGGGATGAAAAAGACAATTCTAAGGTTAAAAAGTATCAAAAAATGCATGTATGACGCTTTTCCAGGGTTGGAGGAATGGAAGGAAGAGATTGGAATTTTTTACACTTGGAGGAGCCCAGAGGTACTGAAGCTCAGACTCTTCGGATGGGAAGTTGCTTGGCTATCGCTGGTCTATCAAGACAGAGGAGAGCAATCAGCAACTTATTTTGCAAACACTGGAAAAACTGGATTCAACTGTTGCCATAGGAAGGAGTTGCCTAGGGGAAGAATCAAAGCTACTGAGGCTGTCATGAGTCTGAAAGGAAACAAGAAACAGAGGAGAAAGTTCCTTCTGCCATCTGCAACCTCATGATCTTCCTCTAGCGCCCCCTATGGGCAATGCCTATCAGGACACCGGGAGGAAATGGGATTCGCAGAGAGCTCAGATTAGGGACACCTAGAAATGGGAGATGATCAGGCCCAGGTGTGGGCAGGAGCCTGAAGCTCAGTGACAAACTGCATTTCCTTTCTGGCAAATCTAAAACTGAAAGAAGAGATGGCCTCCCTGCCACCTTGCCAAAGCACTGCTTTGACTTCTCCAACATCAATTTAGGGAGGAAAATACAGTGCTTCAGCTTTTTTTTTTTAAAGGTTGAAAGCTTAAGGAGTGATGTTTGGGAAAGAGATGGGATTCTAGAGAAAGAAAAATAATACCATAGATGTCTGGGCCAAGTGAAAGCGTTGGGAGCACTGTTCCAACAGTATCTATATATGCAGCCCATTTAAAGTAGGTTTCTGTTAAGCTATTTTGTATTAAGCAGGAATTGAGTCATCTTATGTATTTGTGATTTTTAGGTGTATTTTAAGGTTCATTCTCTTCTCTTCTTGTCGCTGACCTCCTTTCTAAAAAGAGTTGAAAAAAATCCATATCTCTGGCTTGGCATCCAGTGACTATCAACAAAACCATGAGAGGTCACCTTTTCTGATGATAATACCTTCTTTAGTGGAGAAAAAAAAAATCTGTATTCTCTTGGAAAGTATCCTAGCAACTGGGTCTCAAGAGCTACAATCTACTGCTCACCTCTCAGGGGAGGGTCAGCTCCTGGGTTAAATGCTAAGGGACAAAATTGTAGGGTAGATACAGTCCCTGCCTACACAAGGAGAAAGAAACACAACCAAGACAGTACTTAGAGGGGCTATAATTCTGCCTCTACAGGTCTGTTAGTGTGCTGGAAGTAAAGAATGGACAATCTGCAGAGAAAATGGAACATATATGTTAGCCTCCAAAGGATAAGCACGTGTTTTATAGGCAGAGCAGGGAGACATTCCAGGCAATCAGAGCTCTCAGGTATGAAAGAGGAGCCCAGGGAGGGGCTAGCTCTGAAGGTAAGAGGAGACCAGCCAGAAATGCATCCTCTATGTCTTGTTGAGGTATTTGACATTTATCCTAGAGGTGATAGGGGACCATCAGAAGATATGTATGCAGCAGCTATGTGGGTATCAGTATCTTAGCTGTCCATCTGCCAAATCACATCTGAAAACAAAATCACTTTGGAAGAACTCCAAGTCCTGCAGATCCCAGGCTTCTGCACACCTTAGCTCTGGCTTTGCAGGCACCAGCTAGCTATTAATGTGCCTGCCTCTCATGCCATGACTGGCTAGTGACAGCCCACCCCATCTTTCCACCTAGGTCCACCTTTCCTACTCTGCAAGGTTCATTGAACAAAAACAGTTGCAAAGGCTTAGACACAAGAACTGCTGCTAAGTGGAGAAGCACATGGCTGTCACTGATACTGTTGTAAAGGCTAAGAGCTGGCACTCAGAGCCAGGCCTCCAACCAGCCTCCCCGCTCTGTCTGCTTTGAATTGTATTAATTAACTATGGTTGTGCAACAAACAAGGCTAAAGCAAAAAGAGCTCAAAACAGCCATGGTTTGTGATTGCTCATGCATCTGCGGCAGGGCTGGGGTGGCTGTGATCCATGTGCTTCCGGTACAGCTTCTAGGACCAGTGGGATAGCCTGGGCATGTTCTTCTCACAGAGATGGAGAAGAGACAAGAAGGTGAGTGTAACATGTGTGGTCTCTTGAGGTCTGGGTTTGAAATCACTCACATCACTCCCATGCACATGTTCTGTGAGAGGCAAAAGAAAAAAAATGATGATGGAAAGCAACATTTAAAGGACATTTCACAATGGAAGTGGAGGCCCTGAGGAGACCAGGATATCAAATATTGCCTGGGAAATCAAACTCTTGAATTGAGCCTGAGAATGCGAACTTTTGAATTGGACTAAGTCTGCTGAAGCCAGGAACAGCTTTTGATGAATGTCACCCCTGCAACTGTCATATATGGACTCTTTACCTAGAGATAGCCCTAGCCATCAATCTTGTGTAGTCTAGTGCTGTACAGTTCAGTGCCAAGATGATAGCTTTTCTGTACCAATCACCGCCATGTAACTTGGGGTATTTCCTTTATTTTCTACTTCTTCCCTGTAACAGCCCTGTGCAATCTGTGCTTCTTGGGAGCTCCCATTCGGTCCTGAGACTATGTTTCCCAAATTGAAATTCTCAAGACCTCAAAAACAAAAGGTCTTTTACTTTGACAGTTTCTGAGCTTAAATGGATTGGCACTTATTGACCAAAATAAGTTTCATGGTGAAGACCAAAGTCAAGACTCAGGAAAATAGAACGTGCCTACCATGAGGCCATCAAAAGTATAGATGCAGAAAGGGATGAGAAATTACAACAAATAAGGCAATTGACTACACTCTTCTTTGCGGTTTCATTCTTGGGCTCTTCTTCTGATTCCTTTTTTTCTTTTACAGATGGGCCCCATCTGAGATGGAAACTCAAATTTCAAAATGGGAATTGGTAGCTATTCAAATTATATCTACTTTGGTACCTTTGTTAAGTTGGGACCATATTTCCTTGAATTCCCTTCTCTGTCCCAACAGTCCTGGTTGGGGATGGCCATGAGAGGAATATGTCCTAGGTGCGGAAGGACAGTGTAGGCTCATCAGTCACTGTTCTTATCTCATGATCTTGCCAGCATTGGCAGCATCCCTGCCTGTGTGTCCTTCATCAATTTCTCTGAATCTCAGCCAAGTTATACATGCAACTCCATGGTATAACCAGTATGACCTGTACATTGAGGTTGGAAGCAGAAGTGTCCCAATTCATTCTCATGGCTTCCAATTTATCTTTAGTTCCTCCACTTCCTGTCCATTTTTTCTTTCTGATTGAAAGTTCTGATTGACAGCACTGCTGACTTCAGTCCCAACCCTAGACAAAGAAGCAATACCTTTACATCGACCACTCAATCAACTTTCACAGTTGTGTAAAGTTTAATCCTTACAATAAATATCTTATTTATCAATCATTGTGATTCTGTTTTTCTGATCAAACCCTGATACACCTCTAATTAGGATAGGTAATTTAAAATAGTTGGAAGGTCTGGACCCCATATTTTTTTTTTGTTCAGCTAGTCGTACACTTAGTGAACATCTGCTATGTGACAATCCCCTTTCTCTGAACATACATGTCTGTAATATGGCTTCTATACAATAGGGCTACCACCCTGGAGATGCTTACAGTCTAGCATCAGTGATGCAATAAATAAAAAATTAGATGTAAAAATAAAGATGCAATGTGGTAACTGCTATCATAAAGAAGCATAAAGTGTCATATACTTATAGAGATTCCGAGAGAGGTGTGCCTCAAGCTGCTTGGGGGAACTAAAGATTTTCCTAGGAAGTTTGAATGGTGAGTAGGGTTTCACCAGTTGGACAAGATGGGAAAAGACTTCAGGAACACCATGGTTGGGGAACCACTACTGACATCCTTTTAAATATTTGAGTAATCGCAGGGAACTAGCAGCACACTCCCTTGCAGAAGTTTTTATTTAACTTATGGCTGTCAACCTCTTTGAAGAATGTTTAGGGAGAATTCATGCTTTTCTTTCTTTGTTTTTTCTTTGTGTGTGTGTGTGTGTGTGTGTGTGTGTGTGTGTGTGTGTATGTGTGTGTTTACTGGGACTGAACCCAGGGGAACTCTACCTCTGAGCTACACCATCCAGCCTGATTTTATTTTATGTGTTTTTTTTTTTTTTTCAATTTGAAACATGTTCTTGCTAAGTTGCGGAGGTTCTCACTAAGTTGCTGAGGCTAGTCTTGAATCTGCAATCCTCCTGTCTCAGCCTCCAAAGTACTGGGATTACCAGCATGTGCCACGATGCCTGGCCAGCATGTGTTTATACATTCCATTATGAAGATTGGTTCCTTTTTCTCCCATTCCCTGTTTACCAATCTGAAGTGTCCTATGGGAGCCAAAAGAAATCTCAGGCAGTGAAACCACTGTGCAGATGATCCACTATAAGTGGGGATTCTGACCCAGGATGCCAATGTGGAACAGTAGCTGTCCTTGGACCTGTACTGCCTGCAGATTTAAGAGAGGGGTAGTTCCATCAGAAAGAGTGACTACAATGGGACGTACTTCTGTTTGGACACCTTAATTTTGATCTTTGTATACTTGATTATGAATCAAGTTTTCTCCTTCTAGTCAGCAGTTGTTGCCTGCTTTGCCCTCTCCTCCGTCCCTTACAGCTGTGCTCTGATTGGCCACTGTCACCCAACTGTTGGAGGTGGCCTCAGCCAATGCATGCTGAAAGACTGTCCAAGCCCACACAAGAACACCAACCTCTTCAAAACATCCTTGGCTTTCATTCCCTTCATTTCCCACCTCTTTCTAGCAGTGTAACTTGAACAAACTATTTAAATTCAATGCCTCAACTGTCATATTAGGATATGATAGTGGGGTAACAATTAAGCTCATATAATTGTGTTGTTGGAAGGAGAGCATAAGTTAAGATATGTAATGTGTTTAGAAGAGTATCTGACTTATCTGGTGAAACTTCTAGGAACATGAATAGTTACCATGATAACGATCTCAATCATCACCTCTCTTCATCCTCTGGTTTACTGTGCTCAGGGACATCTGTGGCCTAGAACAATGGAATGATATTGAGCAGAGTTGTGAATAACTCAAATAAAGATATGAAAGAACATAGAATCTCATCCCTCTGAAATACAGTCTGCCTTGTGAGACAAAGGGCTAATTAACTTCAGAGAATAGACTATGATGCCATTCAAGTTTCCCAGGGAAGCACTAGTTGTATTTTTTTAATTGGTGGCTTGTCTTATCTCTCCTGTCCTTTTCCAAGGTGCATTATACTTGTAGGACTTCTTAGAGACCAAATAGTCTATGGCCATAAAATATTCTGGCATTAATACTGGTGTTAACTCAGAAAGAAACAATCCATGTAAAACCTAGTATTAAATCAGAGCTGTGTGACTGAAGGCAAGGAGGAAAAGAGTCTGTAAACTGTCAAAATAATGGGTTTAACCAAAAGGAAAGCCACATGATAGGAAAGATTATAGTGGTGCAGAGGTTGAACTATGCAAAGAGAGAGAGAGAGAGAGAGAGAGATTTTCATTGACAACAAGGCAAAGGATTTGCTGATATGGGTGGGGGAGAAGCAGGCAGAAGCAGTGAGATGGGTTTAAGCGAAAACTGGAAATTTCAAAGTCACTTGTGGGCATGTAAAAGAAGAAGGAGGCCTCAGATTTCCTCGAACTCAAACTGAGAGGAATGAGAAAGAAATTTCAGACAAACAGAAGAAAGCGTAGATGAGCTCAAATTGGAAGCAGCATTAGATCCACAGGGGATCCACGGGATGACTTACAAGGGAAGGATGGGGGGAAAAATTAGCATAGAAACCCAGTTCTGAAATATCAAAGGTTGAAGTATTTTAGAGACAAAGGAAGATGACTCTATGAATTCACGAAAGAAAAAATGTACGGTAGAGAGAAAGATTAAAAAAAAAAAAACAGTCATGGAACTCCCTGGGATATTATGGTTCTGTTCAACAATATTTATTGAGTGCCTATAATGGGCCATATGTTGAGGTCTGTGCTGGAGAGATTAAACAGCAATGCCACCCACCTCCACAATCATGATTATGGTCCTCAAAGATCGGCCGTGTCTAGTGATGCACAGCAGAAGGTGTCTACTTTTCCATTGGTTTTACTGACAATGTTTTATGGGATCCTCACAACAGCCCTGTGGGTATACAGGGCAGATATTATTATTTTAATTTCACACACGAGGAAGTGCAAGCTCAAGGTGATAAAGCGATGGCCCATTTGGCACAGAGGCCAAATGCACAGTAGGACTGGGGACCCAGTCTCCCGAGTTCTCATCCAGTATAGGTCTACACTGCTGCCCTATAACCCGTTACAATTCCAATTTTATTAAACTCAGGTCATTTCCTATGATACTTATAAATCTATATATATTTTTTTTAGTTCTAGAATATTATTCTTCTAAGGAGCCTGAGGCATTTTGCACATTTTAGACTCTGATTCATTCAACACTGCCTGGGAGACAGAGAAAGGCACATAATTCCCAAGGGCCATAGGTGCTTAATGGAAAAACAGAAATACAGCAATTTGCATTTCCTTATATTAAAAACCAAAGCCTCTGACCTCCTGATAGGAAAGTAAATGTAAATTATTAATAAAATGAGATTAGAAGCCAGGCGTGGTGGTGCACACTTGTAATCCCAGCATTTGGGAGGCTGAGACCAGAGGATCCAGGTTCCCAGCCAGCCTCAGCTACCTAGTAAGGCATTCCACAACTTAGTGAGACCCTGTTTCAAAATAAAGAATAAAAAATAGGGCTGGGGCTGTAGCTCGGAGGTAGGATGCCCCTGAATTCAATCCCTAGTACCTCAAAAAAAAAAAATGAGATTAGAAACAATAATGTAGTCAGATCATAGTCTCAAGGAAAAACTGGAATATTTGTATTTACAGCCATTTGCTCAAAGGATCTGAGGCCAAGAACATGAACATCAGACCTGATCACATGCAGAATCAGAGGAATGTCCAGATTGGGCACCATCCTGGAAAAATGGTCTTCACATGTTTTTTTTTTCTTCTTCTCCTGATTGCATTTTTCATACTACAAAGGAATAAATTGATATGTTTTGTCATATTTTCAAGGTTCTCTGGTTATGTCTTGCTTCCCAAAACTATGGGTTTACTTTCATAGGTTTAGTCTGCATATTCTCAGAAGTAGACTTTTTGCAGAAAAATGAATAGCATTAACCTTAATATGAAATTCCTTTATTTTCTAAAAATTTCTGCTTATGATTGACTTCATTTACCCAAGTATTAATGCCAATCGGAGTGCCCACTTCAATTTCTCTCCTCCTTCTCTGGTCAGCCCTTCCTTTGGGGGGGGGGTGGTTCCCCAGTGCCATTCTCTTGCATCCATTTACCACACTAACACAAAAAGCATTTTAAAACACATCTCTGGCTAAGTGTGGTAGCACTCACCTGTAACCTCAATACTTGGGAGGCTGAGACAGGAGGATCACAGGTTCACAGCCAACCTCAGCAACTTAGTGAGGTCCTCCACAGTTTAGTGAGAACCTGTTTCAAACTAAAAAATATAATAGGACTGGGATGTTGCTCAGAGGTAGAATATCCCTGGGTCAATCCCTGGTACCACAAAAGATAAATGCTCCTAGGTCAATCCCTGGTACCAAAATAAATAAATAAATAAATAAATAAATAAATAAATAAATAAATAAATAAAATAAAATGCATTTCTGACCTTGTTGTTTTTTCCCTCAGTGGTATCAGGTGGAAGTGTAGCTCAGTGGTAAAGCCCTTGCCTAGCATATGCAAGGCCCTGATTTTGATCCCCAGAAATGTGAAAAAACAAAATGAATTTAAGCTGGGCTCTCAAGTTGCAGTTTTCAGTAAAGACATGTGAACAAAGAAACTCCCAGAGTCTCCTTCTAAATGACAGAGGTTTCATACAGTGAGACTAAAAAGAACAAAAGTCCCTTAGCTAACTTTATTTCCAGAGAGTCTTCCCAATTTTTAAGTGTCTGTGTGATTCTGGATTCCTTCCAGACCCCAATATGGTACCTTCAGGCTTAAAAAAAATGATGACATTTCAGTGGCAGGCTGGTCCCCAAAGGAAAAGAGTTCCAGAAATGTGACAAGGGTTTTAACAATTTTTTTTTTGAGAAAAAAAAGAAAAATGTGAGCTTTGAACACTTCTGCAATAAACTTACAAAGGAAGGATTTGAATAGCTCATTGTTCTGACCTTGGTAGGGGTCTGGTTTGAAAGTGCAGAGGCAGGTGGCAAAAACACACCTGTTTGTCCTTCTCACCCCTTGGCTAGATAAGTACATTCCCATTGGATACCGCCATAGCACTGCACTTAGAGACAGCAGAAAGATAGGGAGGGAACGTGGAAGGGCCTGGAGCCAGGAAATAATAGAGGACATTATGTGGCCAAAAGGCCCATGGCCACACTGTCAGCTAGTTCAGAGCAGAGTGTTTATAAATAACTTCCCTTGGTCTAACACATGTAGCTGACAGACAAAGACAACAGCCCATCACTGCTGGGAACAATGCCACTTAGAGGGACAGTCTGAACCTGAGGCAGAGAACACCTGGACTCTCAAAGGAGAGGGTGGCAGGATTGTTTCTCAGATACATCCTTCCCCTAGTGAAATAGACTCCAGATGTTGTTGGAGGCGAAATCACAGCGACTGCCTCAAGCTCTGGGAGTCTCCCACATGTCATTCTCAAACTTCAGCTGGGACACATGGCTCCTTCTAAAACTGGAAGGGTCCAAAAAGAGCAAGAGCTTCAGTCCATAGCACTGCCCAGGGCCACAAAACTCTGACAGGCATCTGAATTCGCCATTCTCTCTGTTTAAAGGCAAAACAACCCAGCTGTTCTCATCTTTAGGAAATACATTTAATGCTTTCTTGGAGGAACAGATCTTCTGGGTATTTTACCCATTAGTCAGCACCTCTTGAAGACAGGACAGAGCTGGCCGAAGTGGTGCATGCCTGTAATCCCAGTACTTGGGAGACTACAACAGGAGGATCAAAGGTTTGAGGATAGCTTCAACAACTTAGTGAGACCCTCAGCAACTTTGCAAGATCCTGTTTCAAAATTAAGAAAGAAGGGGAGCTGAGGGTGCAGCTTGAAAGTACAATGCCCCTGGATTCAATCCCTAGGACCCCAAACAAATAAATAAATATAATAAATAAACAGATTGAATCCTTAGTACTCCCAAACAAATTAATAGATAAATAAATAAATAAGTAAGTAAATAAATAAATAAATAAATAAATAAATAAATAAGACAAGAGAGGATGCAGTTGTAGGGAAACAGGAGTGTCTCATCTTTCTTCCCCCCCTCCCCAGAGTTAGGGTTACAAAGATGAACTACAGATGTGGTTAAGTAGAAGGCAGGTGAGCAAAATCATCACTATTGACCAATGGGCTCGGGTCTAGAGAATCCCTGTAACTAAGAAGACATCAGAGGATGGGCAGGGGAAGACAAGAAAAAGGGCGAGTGAGAAAATGCTATGCCATTCTCCGTGTGGTCTATGCTAAGGTGCTCACCCAGGACAAAGGCACTCATCCCCCTGCTGCCTGGAGTGTTTCCTGCAGTCTTCTTGCAGCTGCACCTCTCCCTGGGAATTGCCCTCTCACTAAGATGGCTGCCTCATCCAAGGCACACTCACCCCTGGGGCAGGCAGTGTGGGATTCAGTGGCTAGCACCAGTGCTTTAATTCAAGACAGCTCTGTAGGGCCATCCCAACTCTAGAACTCTCCATGGAGCTGGCTGAGCTTGGTTGCAGTTCAGCTCACCTCCTCCCTTTGCCCATGACACACACAGCCCCGTTTCCTTTTGCATGCACTTGGACAGACCATCTTTGCTTCAGTTGTGCACAAGCTTGAGGTAAGGGTCCACTATATAAGAAACACAACCATCTGCACTGGAGAAAGGTGTTTGTAGGAGCCTTGATTGAGAGGAAAGACTATTTCAATCTTCCAAATCATGCTGACATCCTGCACCAGAAAACATGATATATGTGATGTCATTTTCAGGGTAGGGACGGATACAGATAACTGAGTTCATGCAACTTTGAAGGGTATGTGGTGAGATTTCAGTGTAACTTATATTTACAACTTACGTATGTGTCACCCTCATTAAATGTAAGATCATTGAGAGATGGGACTGTGACTTACATATTCTTGCATCCTCTGTGTGTGGGCTCAGAGTCTGGAACATATAGGTGTTCCACATTTGAACTGAACTAAAAGAAGGCCATTTTTCCTTGTTCATTCTTGATTGTCAGTGACCTTTCCAATAACCTGCCTTTGACTGCCTGAACCTTCTCAATGCCAGCGATCATTCTTACTTCCCATTTAGCCATGGCCATTCATTACTTTAGCATCGACTTTATAGGCATCTCTGGTCTTTGTCTTTGTGGAACTCACATTCTAGGACAGGCTACCGATAAAGTATTACATATGTTGCTATGTAGTTACAGTTATGATGAATCCCTCTAAATGCATGTACCCTTATACAAGGAGAGCTTGCAAGAGTGAGACTTTAGTGAGTCTGTGAGCTCAACAAAGACTTATCTTGGAAAATGACATTTTGTCTGAAGCCAAAGGGTGAAAAGCATCACCCTGGAACAGGGAGGAAAGCACCCAAACATGTGTGCACTTTGTGGATCCAGATATGTGTCCATGGCATGGAAATATAGGGGAGTTAGCTCTAGGATAAACTGAGGTAGGGAAAAGGCCACTCAAGTAGACTATGCTAAGGATTTGGGATTTAATTCCAAGGGCAGAGGTGAGTCATTGAAAAGCTTTAAATAAGATGGTAACATGATCAGACATAGGCTTTAAAGCATTGCTTTGTTCCTGAATTGGATAGGGCCAAGAAGAGATCTGGGAGACTAATTAGCAGACCACTGCAGTTGTCTTAAGAGTGATGATAGTAGCTTGGGAGAGCATAGAACTTTAGAGCTATTGAGAAGCACATCAGTAAAGATTTAGAGCCTGGTTGGATATAGAAAGGAAGGCTTTGGAGGTAGACATGGCATGACTCCTTTTGGGGGCATTTTCCCCTAAGTAATTGTGAATTTCCAACTCGGAGCTACTCATGGTTGTGGGAATGACACTATTTACCACCATAGTACCAAGTACACATCTTTATTTTTTCATATGATGAGTATTGTTTAAAATTAGATAGCTTCAGCTTCAGAGTGTCTACAAAGCTTGAATTGATAAAAGGGGTAGAAAAATGATCAGACTAGGGTATAAGAACATCATTGCATTGCCTCATGTCCTAATTGGCCATGAACCTTGGGAAATGTAGCTGTGTTTCTGCTGTATGAAAGAGAATGCAAGCTGCTTCTCCTAATACTGGTTAGAGTCGTGAAAGTCAGCTGGAGAGTAGCAAGCTTTCAGTTCTCATTTTTCACTTAAGAGATGACTCAGCTCTTGTCTTGCTTTAGTGTCACTTACAATTATGAAAGTTGAGAGGAGAAAAGAAAGGAGGAAATTCCACTTCTTGTCATTGAAAAAAATCATAACTTTTACCAACCCAAACATACGATCACCCAAAAGCATTATAAGTAGGTTCTAAAAGTTGTCACTCTATCGTCCCATAACTATAGTTAGAGAAGCCACAGAACATAAAACAAAAATGAGCTGGTTGCTGGGCATGGTGGTGCATGCTTGTAATCCCAGTATTCGGGAGGTTGAGACTGGAGGATCCAGGTTCGCGGCCAGCCTCAGCTACTAGCAAGGGCCTCTGCAACTTAGTGAGACCCTGTTTCAAAATAAAGAATAAAAAATAGGGCTGGGGGTGTAGCTCTGAGGTAGAATGCCCCTGAGTTCAATCCCCAGTACCGCCAAAAAAAAAAAAAAAGAGCTGGTTGATAGCAGTTTCTTCCTCCAAATGCCTGCAATGATGTGTCAAATCACATAATGCATATATTAATTCAACAAGTATTTATTGAACAAACTATATACATGTGAAAAATTATTAACCAGTATATATAATATGTATGAATTGAGCTTCTAAAAGGGAATAATCAATAAGAACTACAGAAACTCAGCTGTAGCTACCCTGGAAAGGGAGAATAAAAATATAGCTGCCCAGTACTTCAGAGGCTAAGACAGGAGGATTGCAGGTTCAAGGTCAGCCTCAGCAACTTAGCAAAGCCCTCAGCAACTTAGGGAGACTGTCATGTATCCTTGAAGAGCTCATATAGTAAGCTTGGGGTTGACTGTAATGGATTTATGTGGCTGATGGCCAGGGTGGGTAGGGTGCAGATGAAGAAGGTAGGTTCCTGGGATGTGGTCTTGGGGATTATATATGGTTCCTCCTCACCTTGCTGACATGGCTTTCTCTCTCTGTTGTTTCTGGCCTCCATGGTGTGATAGCAAAGCCTTGTGCTTCCTGCCGCGATGCCTGAGATTTGCAATCCTTGCTTTCACATAAACTGAGCCCAAAAATCTCCAAGGAAACAGTGAGCAAATAAATCTTCCTTCCTCTAAGTTGCGTGGTCAGTCATTTAGGAGATGTCAGCGAGAATGTGGAGACACTGTTTCATAAATAAATAAACATAAATAAATAAATGAGCTGGGGGTGTAGCTCATAGGTAGACACTCCTGGGTTCAATTCCCGGTTACAGCTGGCAGTCTGAGAAGGTTTCCAGAGGGAAACATGTGAATCCTGGTCTAGGAGGTGTTGCAAACTATGGGTCCTCAGTTTCTTCATGTGAAAACTGCTCCTACTGTTTGAATTGCCAGAGACCCTTCAAGTTTCCTTCCATTTCTAGTATTCTGTATTTTACTCTGAGGCTGGTCTGGTTCTCATGGTATTTGGGGTGGGGGAGCTCACACATTGCAGGGAGTCTGCCTTGCTGCAAGGCAAATTTGCTTTGGGACCTGGCTTAACACCCCCCCCACACACACACACCCTAGTGGGTTTCTGGCCAAGACTTCACAATAAATTAAATCACACTGTTCAAACTAAAGAGACAAACTATTGCTTTTTTCTAATGTCATCACAATGGCATCAAAATATGGTTTAGAGTCAGTGATTTAAAGTTGAGGTCTTTGCAAATGATCTGTTTGCAAGAATGCACACGATAAAGAGATATTGATGGAGGTGTGGAAAGATCCTGTCACTCCTGAGGACATTGCTGACACAGCCAGAGTGAACCCTGGAGGCACCCTGTAAACGCACATCAACCATGAAGAATGGAACTCTTCACAAACAAGAAGGAAAGAACTGGCACCTCCTCCTCTGGCAAAGCCCAGGTGTGGCTGGGTGTGATCTCCGTGCCCCTCCTGGTGGGATAGGGACCTGCCAGGAGAAAGTGCACCTGGGACACTGACTCAGAGAGGAAGCCCCGGGCATCATTGTCTCTTAGAGCGAGTTTCCAGCAAGTAGTCAAAAGAAAGATTTCCTGATTTTTCCATCCCTTAGCAGAGTTTTGGAATTCGCTTTTCTCTATTTGTACCAGATGCTCAACCCCAAGTCTGATTTTCATGACATCATGTTAAATTAGCCTCTCATGTGAGAAGATTGCTTTCTATAACGCAAAGATGGGAAGCAAACAAAACAGCACCAATATCCTGGTGGCTATATGTAGGCCAGGACTTAGCTTCCGCCACAGGCCCATCTGCCTCCAGGACTGAGTCTTATCTGATCATTTCCATGGCAACAGCTGTGGGATTAGAATAGGATGAAGGTTTAGGAAGAGTTGCTGGAATCCAGGCCTAGACGAGTGAGTGAGGATTATTTAACTACACACTTGTGTTGCCATGGGAACGCAAATTTACAAATCAGGCAGGATTTTTGTTGCTCAGTAGCACTGTATTATATTCTTAGGGCGGCTTCAAATCCCCCAATTCCATCTCCTCTCCCATCAGGGGGCAAATATCCCACTGGACACAGTTTAATTATTCCCCAAATACTTTCTATTTTAAGGCAGAAATATAGACTAAGACCATGCATGACCAAAGTAATTATTCTTAAAGTGCTTTTCTATTTTACTTTTTTTAAAGCAAAATTTGGTTTAGTCTAAAGGAAAAGAATCTCAAACATATGATAGAGAATGTACTCAGAGTCAATGAAGTCTCATATAAGTTCAAGCTGAAATTATTCTGAGTAAAAAAAATTGATATTCATTTCTTATAGGCTTAGTCAGCCCTGGACTTTTAATTCATTCCCTAGCAAGTTATTGTCAGGAAATCAGCAATATGCCACTTTGATCACTCTTTTAGGATTTACAAACCATGTTGATTTCACACTCTTAAACACACACACTTTTTATTCAAAATAATTTTAAAGAATAGTTAAGAAAAGCAACAAGCCAGGCGTGGTGGTGCACGCTTATAATCCCAGTACTTGGGAGGCTGAGACTGGAAGATCTGGGTTCATGGCCAGCCTCAGCGACTTAGTGAGGCCCTCCACAACTTAGTGAGACCCTGTTTCAAAATAAAGAATAAAAAAATAGGACTGGGGGTGTGGCTTGGAGGTAGAATGCCCCTGGGTTCAATCCCTAGTACTACCAAAAAAAAAAAAAAAAAAAAAAAAAAAAAAAAAAAAAAAAA
>PVLC010021526.1:0-27844 GCA_004027655.1 Graphiurus murinus
GTGGTACTGGGGATGGAACTCAGGGGCATTCTACCTCCGATCTACACCCCAGTCCTATTTTTTATTCTTTATTTTGAAACCAAGTCTCACTAAGTTGCGGAGTGCCTCACTAGGTAGCTGAGGCTGGCCGCGAACCCGGATCCTCCGGTCTCAGCCTCCCGAATGCTGGGATTACAAGCGTGCGCCACCACGCCCGGCTGCACCACCACGCCCGGCTCCCAGCCCTATTTTTTATTCTTTATTTTGAAACCAGGTCTCACTAAGTTGTGGAGTGCCTCACTGGGTAGCTGAGGCTGACCTCGAACCCAGATTCTCTGGTCTCAGCCTCCCAAATGCTGGGATTACAAGTGTGCGCCACCATGCCTGGCTTATTTATCTTTTCTTATATTTAGCATTTGGGGTTGTAAAAATAATAACTGTAGTGATAAGCATATTTCATGTCTATGATAACATGGAATTTTCTATGATTAATGACAAAATTAAGTTAGTTAGAAGTAACAAGGGTTAAATTTGAGCTGGTTCCACAAGAATGGAGGCCTGGTAATCAACTTTCAGACCCACTGTGTTTTCAAGTGTTATATTCTCTGAAAAGAAGAGAACCAAAGAAAACCCTAGACTATTCACAAAGTTTAGCTGCTTTTGTAAATGCCATCTGCCTCATCTGTTCAGAAAAAATCACTTTCATTATATTTCAAGTCCAAAGTCTCTTTTCTTTATCTGTGACACATTTTTTTCTTATCCAGTGAAAGAATCCACACCAATTTTATGGTGTTTCCCCCCCTCTTTACTCTTATAGAATTCTTCATTTTGCCCTGTGGAAAGCAGCACAAGAATTACTGGTCAATTCAATTTTATAAGGCACATTTCATTTCTTCTTTTATGATTTTGAAGAGCTTTTCTGGAAGAGGGAAACCTACTTCTAGTCACAATCAGTGTGGCTTTGTTTGAGTTAAAAATTCTACCCCATGAAATATCTTTGCTGAAAGGTGATGAAAGTATTAATAATGTGTAAGAGGCTCAAGTAATTAGAAAATCATCAAAACTTCCAGTAATTAATAGGAAAACTGTACTTTAAACTGAATGACTATTAACAAATAGACAACTCTAATGTTTAGAGGTTTTGTAAGAAAATTAACTGTAAGAGTGGTATTCTTCTACCTCAAACCATGCATTTAACTATTTAATGAATAATTAATATTAATTTTGAAGTAGCAGAGAACAGTGATGTCTCTATATCTAAATATATATCTACTTATATGACATTTGGAAATGTAAGCCTGCAGAAACTTCAATGATTTCTATTTTAAAGAATTACAACAAATATGTACACACAAAAATAAAATAATTTCCAGAGTAGACAGCATTTATTTTGGTTTGCTCTTTTGACATGTAATTGCAAAGACATTAAATGGATGTACCACAGTTTTTGAAATGTTGAGCCTGGTGTGGTGGCACACACCTATATGTAATCAATCCTAGTGATTGAGAGGTGATATGGGAGATCACAAGTCCAAGGCCAGCCTCAGCAACTTAATGTGACACTCAGCAGCCTAGTGGGGCTTGAAGGTAGAATGGCCTTGGGTTCAATCCTTAGTACTACAAGAAAAAAAGGAAAAGGAAGCAAAAATGAAGGAAGGAAAAAAAGGGTGAGTGAGTGAGTGAAAAACAGTGCTAGATTTCTACAGTATAATCAATCACAGTTAGAAATAGGAATGGAGAACAATGTACTAAGAGAACTAGACATTGCATCTATAATTTTAACACATGATAAAATGCCTGGTCCCTGGTCCTTAAAGCAGAGACATAATTTGAACTTATATATTATATTTACATACTGCACACTTTATGCTTTTCATTTTATCAGCATTTTAAAATAAACATTCTATTTAAAATTTCACATTTACCAAAAAATTGTGAAAATAGAACATAGAATTTCTATATACCACACACCCTGTTTTCTCTATTATCAGAATTTTATGTTATAGTGCATGTGTTAAAAGTAAAGAACAAATATTGAATAAATCAGTACTTCATTCAAATTATCTCAGTTTTCCCTAGTGTCCTTTATTGTCCTAAAACCACATTCTTTACACCACAGTACATTCCATGGTCACGTGTCCTAGGTTTTTCTTGGCTCTAACATGTTCTTACTTTTTAGTTGTTTTTGATGAGTTTGACAGTTTTAAAGTGTCCTGATTAAATATTTTGTGGATTGTCACTCAGTTTCTATTTGTCTGATGGTTATCTTACGATTAGACCTGGGTTTTGTAATAATGTATGTAAGTATATATACATAATTAATATGTATCAATCAAAATAATGTATATCAACTAATATATATTAATTATGTATATACATGTACATATACATAAAAGTGATTTATACTTTCTAGTCCTTCAATATGGAATAGTTGGTTTGAACTAATTTTATCTACTTATGCTAAAAGTAGACATTTTATAAGAAAGTTATTACATTAACTAAGGATTTTGTACTCATACATATTCAGAAGCCTAATTGGCATTGTAAACATTCAAATTGGAAATTAATAAAATAATAGGAAGTAATAAATATTCAGAAAACTATAAATTTTATTCCCTCCTAAAGGTATTAACTAGCACACATACAAATATAATGTCCTCTGTACTAGTCATAAAAATGCATTAACAAGAAATTTCATCCATAGTCCAATAAAAAATAGGTGTATGCAGTATTGAAATTTATACTTGCATTAGTTATTTTCTTCCTTTTTTACACCAGCAAAAAAATATGGTGAATCAAACTTGAGTGTAAAATTTCTTCTAATTCATTTTTCTCTTTAGAAGAGTATAAATACTCAGGAAGTATTTGGTAATTTGAATACATTAATGTGAGATTCTTTTCTCTTAGAGTTTATACAAGATTATATAATACAATTGTTATGTGAATGTCTATATTGAAAAAATATACAATAGCAAAATGCTGGAAGATTTGAAGTGACATAGCTCATTATGAGAAGGAATTGGTTAAAAGTTCCAATAACACTTTGTTTGAATAAACCATTGTTCCAATAGTTTCAGGGTATGGTGGTACACACTATAATCCCAGTACTCCAATACTTTTGATTTTGAGATAGGATTTCACTACTTTTCCAAAACTGGCCTTGAACTTGTCATTCTCCAGTGTCAGTCTACCTAGTAGCTGGGATGCACCCCTACTCCCAGCGTGAAGTTCTTGAATCAAATTTATCTTTACTGTACTTACATTGTTTTAAGTCCCAGAAATTTCAGCCTATTTTTAGACTCTATTTTTGCAATTTACTATTCATGAGGATTTGGCAGACTTCTTGATAAATGCATTATTAGTTTATTGTTATTATTTTGTGTTACTATTATAAGCTAACATGATTTTCCATATAACTTCCTATTACCTATGATGATAACAATGACTAATAATGATGCAGGGTGTCACCTATTATTCTGTTCTTGTCCATTGGATTTTGACAAATGCAGTCCAAAGACTAATGAAGGGTATAGAGATATGAACGTTTATTTGTAAGCCAAGGAAATATAGAAAACAAAAACATCTCCTTTCACACACAGGGGAAAGAGGTCCCAAAAGAAGGAGTAACTGTTGAAGTTCTTAGGAGGTGAACTTTTATACCTTCTGTGGTCCTCCATTAGATCTATTGTGATTGGTCAGAATTGAGTCTTGGAGACTGAATGTTATTTGCCTGATTTCAGTCCTTTATTTGAATTGTTATCTCATGGGCTCCTGGCCTCTAATTTCTTGGAGCTTCTGGTCTGTTCACTTCCCCCCATCCTTATTCACACAGGTTGTCCTCAGAATGCAGCCTACAAAAAAGGGTTGAAGTTTGGTTTTGATTTTCATAGTCCTTGCCTGGTCATTGTTACCTTATATCATATTAACCTTCCCAATTATTGTTCTTTATACAGATGGCTTCTTTTAACCCCACCCCCTGTTCCCAGGTCCTCTGCCCTGCCTCACTAATGACTTTATTTCTACTTAATTCTCATGAGTTTTTCAGAAAAAGCATGTGTACTGCAATCCTATGCAGTAGTTCCTTTTAAATAGATAATGAATTGTAAAACATCAATTCATTAATATTAGACACCAAAAATGATTATCAACCAAAATATTTTACCTTAACCAAAGTGCTTGTTCTAGACACTTGATTTAACTAATTTACATTTGATTTTTATTAGGGTATTTTTTGTTTTGCTTAAAATTAGAATTAAAATGTTTTAATATAAACACACATGGTTTATAACTCCTGGGAAAAAACAAAACAAAATCTGCTTCCATCATGTCTCTACACACATTGTGCCATGTCACCCAAAATGCTATCATTGTCATGCACTATTTGTGGAGTATTATCTTTGAACTTTCCTTTAAAAAGTGCATGGATAGGAGATTTTATTTTTTCAAATTGCATAGACATTACAATTTTTAGCCTTAAAAATTATTCTGCTTTCAAAAATCCTTTACACTAACCCAAAGCAAAAGTGCCTTCTTGAGGATCTTGAGGACTTGTTAAAAGGCAACTGAGTATATATTTTATAAAATCTAACTTGGGAGTTGTGCTAACTGTAAGAAGATTGGTAATAGACACTGCCAGTAGGAGAAAAAGATGTGACTTGTCATCTGCAAGACACCCCTTATGTTTCTAGAGTATATATCCCAGTGTAGGGATATTTTATACCTTTATTCCAAGGTAGACAGAAAGGCAAACTAAGGTGATAAATTATGTATCTATTCCTTTGTACTGAATATTACATCCTTTGATAGTTTTCCTGAACTTATCATATACCTAGACACCAAAATAAACATTGAGAACATTATGCTTAGTGGTTTAAACCTCAGAAAACTTTTTGAAACAATATTTCTGATTTCAAAGGAGATTAAAAGAAGTTTCCATTGAATCAACCACCAAACAGATGGTGGTATATAGAAAAACTAGCTTTTGCATCTGGGAGCTTCCACATAAAGAATTACACACACCTTAAAGAAACATCAAATAGTTATTATATAACACTCTGTTCTTTTGCAACACTAACAAATTAGTCATGAAACTAAAATTGGGAACAGTTCTACATTTGTTCTGGTGTCCTGATTAAAGTGTTGTCAGATGTGTGAAGCCTTGGTCTCTGTGAGGACCAAAATAATCTTGCACCTTTTCTTGCTACACTTGATAGGGAATAGATGTCCCATAATAGCATTTTAGCATGGTATCTCAGCAGTGAGATATGCATGATTTCTGAAATAAACTGAGCAATCATGTAAATCATTGGTTTCCGGTAAGTTTTCCATTATGCTTGACCAACTCAAATAAATTATTCAATAAAGGGAATACAATAAAACTTTTCATTGAGAATGCCCAGTAATATAATGATCTTGTTCTCTTGATTCAAAGATAACTAGTTGCCAGTCCTTATGAATTTAGTATTGACTTTATGTTCTGAGTTTCAATTATAATTTCTATTAAAACTTGAAATTCAGAACTATTTTTGACATACTAAAATAGATAATGGATATATATCAAATTTCTTTTTGAAATTATCATTCGATGTGAAACAACTACCCAGAACTGTGGACACATTTAACACTCTGTGACATTTTTGGGAATCCTGAATATGTCTCTAATACAAGCCAAAAAATCATTTTAGAGGTATATAACTCAAATTAACATCTTTTTATCTCTATGTTCTTTTCTAACTGTATCCCAGCCTCAAAACACCTGTAAACACTCCTTTCCTACAAAGAGCAGACTTATCATATAGAAAGCGTCTCCTTTAGAGCCAAAGTTTCCCTATTTTATGCAGTTTAAAGGAAAAATAGATATAAAATTAAAGAAAACAAAGCAGGAAGGAAATGTTATTTGGATGAAAGATAAGTAGTATGATATGACAAAAAATATTTTGTTATCAAATTCATTTGACTTTGATTTTTTACTTGTTTTCCCTTAGCTGTGTAGCATAAAGGTATTCCTTATTTTAAAACCTAGATATCTAGCTGGGTGTGATCTGTAATCCCAGTACTTGGGAAGCTGAGACAGGAGGACTGCAGGTTCAAGGCTATCCTCAGTGGCCTTAGTAAGACCCTGTTTAGAAATAAAAATAAAATCAGGCTGGGAGTGTTGCCTGGATGAAGAATGCCCCTGGGTTCAACCACCAGACCACAAAAAAAAATTGGAAATAAATTAATGCTTACTGATATCATCCATCATGTGGTTACTATATGAAATGATTAGTCATCATAATGTAGAGTTCAGCAGAATAGATGCTAATTAGCATCCACACCTATAAAGCAATAGAAGTTGTTGGGAGCAATTTGATGAGTAATTCCAAGGATGAAAGTCAATGAGGATACTGAGAAGAAACAAACAAGAGGTAGAAGAAATCTGAAGTTGTATGTCAAGGTTTAAAAATAACCAAAAGGGCTTGTAATCCCAGCATTTGGGAGGCTGAGACCAGAGGATCCGGGTTCACGGCCAGCCTCAGCTACCTAGTGAGGCATTCTGCAACTTAGCGAGACCCTGTTTCAAAATAAAGACTAAAAAATAGGACTGGGGGTGTAGCTCTGAGGTAGAATGCCCCTGGGTTCAATCCCCAGTACCGCAAAAAAAAATAAATAAAAATAAAAATAACCAAAAAGGAAAGAGAAAATAGTATAGTTCACTATGCAGAGACATAATGGCAGAGAAAATGTAAGGGGGCCACCATATTTGGAGGTTAGGTCAAGGATATAGTATGGAAACTTGAAATAAGCACTCATAGTATCTCAAAAGGTGAGTGAGAAATAAAGAAAGAGAAAGGAGCATATTGATTTTCCTTTATCATGAACTGGGTGGTGAGAGGAGAGAAAAGGAGATGTGTCTGAACAAGAGCAGCACAAGGAAGAATTTTGTATAAAGAAGAATAAAAGGACTAAAAAGATTTATCTATATTCAAATTGAATAGCAAAGAGATATATATACAGATATATTGATCTACTTGTAAAGTTCAATTATGCAATGTATTGGTATTGGAGATGTATCAATGTTAAAAGACACCCACACATCCTGACCTAATATAACTTGAAATAATTTATGAAGAAAGAAGGGAGGGAACCACAGGATCACAAAAGAAAATAAAAGGTGCATGTGTACTGGGAATTGAACCCAGAGGCATTGTATCTCTGAGCTCCACCCCCAGCCCTATTTTTTGAAACAGGTTCTCACTAAGTTTCAAAGGACCTTTCTAATTTGCTATGGCTGGCCATGAACCTGTGATCCTCCTGTCTCAACTTCCCAACTACTGGGATTATAGGTGTTCACTAGCACGTCTGGCTCACAAGAAAAAATATTAAGCTTGACATCACTAAATATATGTAAGAGTGAAGGAGAGTGGTGAGCTGAAAGTGGGAGAGATGAACCTAAAGGAGATCATAAATTATTTTTTTCTAGATATGGTCTAAAATTACCACTCACAGGAATGGACTAACTTTGAAAAAGGAGTGAAGTTCAGACAGCTGTGACTGTAAATGTTCAAAGGAATAAAAAAAAAGTTGCCCCTAAGTCATATTTTCTGCATTGCTATCCCTGTGGCCCAAATTACTGAAGCCCAGTATAATATGAGAAAAAAACATTAAATTTTATCTCCACCTCTCCTGTTCCCAATAGACTGTTAAATTAGAAGAAGATAATAAATAGGAGGATCCATTAGACTTATATTAGCCAAGATTTTTGGTCCACTTGGTGAAAAAATGAAAAGCTGAGATCACATTGACTTCAGTGCATTATTTAATTGGGGGCCACCTCAGATATCTTATTTGTAGTTAGTTAGTTAGTTTGTTAGTTAGTTAGTTAGTTAGTTAGTTAGTTAGTTAGTTAGTTAGTGGTAATGGAGGTTGAACCAAGGGGTATTCTATCTGTGAGCTACATTCTCACCCCCCTATTCTATTTTATTTTTTCAATTTTGAAACGGTCTTGCTAAGTTACTGTGCACTGGCTTCAGATCTGTGATCTTCCTTTCTCAGCTTTCCAAGTACTGAGATTACAAGCATGCACCACTGTACCAGGATACCTTAAATACTTTAAATTATTGAGTGTTGCACCTATAAATCAGGATATACTAAACAAATATAATCTTAAACATAAAAAAGCATAGCAAGGTTTCATAGTTTATCTATCTCTAACAATGTTTACCTAACTGAGATGAAAGTCTTTGTTTATAGCAGTAAGTATTATCTGAATTAAATGCTTTGGATGCTAAGCAAGTCTGTATAGCCCATCTATGCCTTTTCAAGAGTTTTTTTTTCCCCCATGGGTCTAATGGAATCAGTGCAGTCTGGAATCCCATAATTATTTACCTATTTTTTCATGAAATGTGTGCTATTTTTAATAAAATTAATCTTGCTTTGTAAAGCTCAAAAATTGTCTTTAGAATAAAATTCTGATCAATTCAAAATGGTCCCAGACACTATATCATAATATGTAGGATTTGAATTAAACCTCTATTGCAAGTGTAATTCTTATTCAGTTACAATGTAATAATTTCTAAAATTCCTGAACTATATAAAGTCTTTCTTACAATATCTTCAGAAACACAAACCCATCTGTACTCACAATAGAAAAATATTTTAAAGCAGAACTATGAATTATAATTTATGTAACAAATTAAACAGTTTAAAATAGTGTAAAAATTTTTACTGACATTTCAGTAGCAATTTGGTTATATTATCCTGAAATTTATTTTTGGTACTGAAGAGTGCATCCTATAATGTTCTACAACTGAGCTACATGTCCAGTCCTGTTGCATCCTATGCAACATGGGGTAGACCAACTGGACCAGCCACTTTCACCTGCCGGGGGCTGAGCAAGAGGGAGAGTGTCGACAGCTGGGCCCACCACTCCAGGGAGTCAAGATACCCCCCCCAAGAAACCGGAGTCTTGTCAGTGATCAGGCAGTGCAGGATCTCAGCTTTATTTGAACAAGCAACAGTTTATATAGGGAGGCCAGATAAGGAAGCAAAACTGGGGCGGGAGCCAATGGGAACAGATCTTGTCACCAGTTGCTGGGAAAGGTAGGCGGTAAAAGATTAACAGCTGCTGCTGGCCCTTCCTGGAACCACTGGTTTCAGGAACAGGATGTACTAGAGTGGAGGAGTATGCTTCTCATATTTGACCAAAAAGGTCAAAGCCTGTGAGTGCCAAATGCACATGACATGGGCTGCCCCTACACAGTCCTTTCAGATTCAAATTTTGAGAAAGTATCCCTAAATTACCCCATGCAGGCCTTAGACCTAAAATTCTCCTGTTTCAGCCTCCCAAGTACAGGAATTACAGGCATGAACCACCATGCCCAGCATCCTGAAAGATTTGATGACAAAGGAAAACATCTAATTCAGTCATCATTTAGATGTAAATGAAGCTAAGTACAAAATCTTCCAAATGCATACAACATAAGTGTACTTAACTATACAGTTAAAATGCTGAATTAGAAAAACAGTATTATCCTGAATATACACAAAAATAAAAATATCTTCTAAACAAAAGAAGAAACCATGTATATATTAGTATCTTAATTTATAAAACAATTTATGTTAATTTACATTGATGATATATAGAGATGTATCAGATGTTAACAAAGTAAAATGAGCACAGTTGAAATATCTGAGTTTTTAATATATGAATTATTTAATTGATCTCTTTATCCTAACTGAGCATTATGTCTTTGCAATAAGATTAGTCTTGCTACTTACACTCTTATTGGGACAATATGATGAATGTATCACATCCAACTTCTATGTAATCACAATTATATAAGTATTATAAGCATGAATATGAATACCATAAACAGCCCAAAAACTTTATTCAGAAATGTTAATAAATGGAATTGCATCAATAATATGTGACCTTAATTTTAAAAAGTAAAACTGAGAAGCTAAGTGAAATTAACCAGTCTTAAAACAATGAATTGGGGGCCAGGACTGGGGGCCAGTCCTCAAAGCAGCAGTCTGGGATCCCTTGTTAGGTGGGAATTGAGGACGAGGTCGGGTGAGACACCATGTATGGTCAAGACACATCTGTTTATTTCATCTCATAACTGCTTTTTATGCTCTTCACAACAAGGTATACAGAATAGGAATTTTTACAGTCTTGTTTTTCCCTAAAGTTGAGTGGGTACATCTTTAACTAGAAAAGCTATTTCCCATAGTGTTTGCTAAGATTAGGGGAGCAGCAAAAGTTTACAAAATACAAAAGTGTTAATGAAAATTCTTTTAGTGCGAGAGCAGGGTTAAAGGTTAACAGCAAAGAGGAGCAGGGGTGAAGGTTAATAGCAGAGAAGAAACTCTATTTATTAGATAAATCTTTCCTATTTGCTCAGGCAGCTAGAAGATGGTTAATAAGTGTAAGGTAAGCGAACTCTCTGTCTTAAAGCTTTCTTTACTTATGATAAGGAACAGTAAATCTAAGTTCCTTTGATTCAGCTGCTGGTATTTGTTGAGAGTTAATGAATTATCTCTGAGCTAGGCTGATGTATTGTTCTCCTCAGCCATCACCGATGACTCAATCTATTCAGCATCCTATGCCTCTTGGGAAATTTTTAATTTGGAAGCAAAACCCAAATTTCCAAAATAAAATAATGTAAAGCGGGAAATGCCACACGTCCCTTCTTTAGCTGGCCGATCCTTGCTCTTGGCTCTGCTTATGAGGCTGTCACAGTTTTCATCTATGTGGAAGCTAGATAGGAATTGGGAAACAAAAGGTAACATCAGATAGAGGATCAGAGACTTCAATGGAGTGATAAAGGGGCTTTGAAGGAGGGAGGAGAGGGGAGAGGGGACAGAGACATTAAAAATGTAACAGTTGAAATAATGCTATGTATGCATATAAAATTACTAATTCCAATCTCAAAGACATGTGTAGAGAGTAGAGGGATGGTGGGATGTGGAAGGAAGAGCTCCAAGAGATGTGTGAGTGTATATTCCTATCACTCATACCTCAGTATAATATAAAATTATAATATACCAAATAAATGTATATTAAAAACTACCATTAGTACAAAGAGTAATAAAAAGTGGGAAATAAATTATCAAATTGAAACCATGTCCTGTAATGTGGATACCTGTAATCCCAGTACTTGGCATAAGCTTGGCCTAATCCTTTGTGAATTAGTATTTTACTTTATGTCATATATTGCTAGAAATATTGATTTCTCTAATTTATATATTTTCTTAATTTTGATAAGACATATGTGAATTTTATAAACAATACAATGTAAATTTTGGCTGAAACAAAACAAGTTTTGAGATTCTTATTTAAAACATTCAGATATATATTAGACATATATGACATTTAACTAATAAATGAATGCATAACATATCTAGTCAGGAGGATCACAGGTTCAAAGCCAACCTCAGCAACTTAGAGCGACCCTAAGCAACTTATTGAGACACTAGTATTTAAAAAAAAAAACTAGGCATACTGGAACACTTTTGTAATCCCAGTACTACCTGGGAGGCTGAGACAAGGATCACAGTTTGTGGCCAGCTTCAATTTTGCAAGGTCTTACACAACTTAGTGAGAATTAATTTCAAAATAAAAAGATAAAATAGAGCTGGAGGTATAGCTCAGATTTAAAATGCCCCTGGGTTCAATCCCCAGTACCACAATAAATAAATAAATAAATACATTTTTAAAAATAAGTGAAGGGCTGAGGTGTAGCTCAGAGGTAGAACCTCTCAAGAAGGAAAAAGAATATGTAAATAGACTTTTTGTACTTGAATATTTAATTCTACAGGTGGTAGATACTTTAGCAGAGATCCTTTAAGGACAGAATGATCAAAGATCACTAAGACTAAAGTTAAGTGCTCAGTAAATGGAACCTGAAGAAAATCAGTTTTATTGCTTGGGATTTCCCCCTACTTAAGCAACTTTATTGAACATCATCTATGACTGTTCATCTAAACAAAAATATATAGAAAAATATGTATAGTGAAAGATAAAATCACTTAAGAGTATGTTTTATATCCCTAATTTTCTGAAATTAGCCAAAGTAGGGTGAATGCATGTAGTTACTTTGTGCAAAGTATTTGTATTCTTGAGGGCTCCTAAACATACAGTATGTCAGTTAGCTTTCTCTGATCAGGAGAAATTCAACTTAAGTTGAGAAAAAGAAATCTAATTTGCAATCCTAACAATAATGTAGTTGCTGGTATAACTACATTATTGGAGATGTTCCTACATCCCCACATCCTTTCCAGCATTTATTGTTGTGTTATTTCTTGATGACTGCCATTCTGATTGGGCTTAGATGGAATCTCACTATAGTTTTGATTTACATCTCCCTAGTTGCTAATAATGTTGAACATTTTTTCATGTATTTATTGGACAGTTGTATCTCTTCTTTTGTGAAGTGTCTATTTAGTTCAATTGCCCATTTCTTGATTGGGTTATTTGCTCTTTTATGTTTATTCTTCTAAGTTATTTGTATATTGTAGATAATAGTCCTCTATCAGAGAATTACCTGGCAAAGAATTTCTTTCATTCTGTAGGTTCCTTCTTTAGAAACTTGATGAGTAGCAACTTTTCAGCAATATTCACAATAGCCAAATTATATCCTAGATATTAGACCTCTATCCAAAGAGTAACTGGAAAAATATTCTCCCACTCTGTAGGCTCTCTGTTTAGGTTCTTGATAGTTTCCTTTGCTGCACAAAAGTTCTTCAGTTTAATGCAATCCCATGTATTGATCTTCCTGAGGGTTGCTTGTGCTTTTGAGGTCTTGTTGAGAAAGTTTTTACCTGTGCCTATGTGTTCAAGTGTTGGCCCTATGCCCTCTTCAAGTAGGTGCAATATCTCTGGCCTAACTTCCAGGTCTTTGATCCACCTTGAGTTGACTCTTGTGCAGGGTGAGAAACTGGGGTTTATTTCCAGTTTCCTGCATATGGTTAACCAGTTTTGCCAACACCATTTGTTAAAGAGGCTATCCTTTTTCCAGTGTATATTTTTGGTTCGTTTGTCAAAAATCATTTGACAGTAAGTCTGTGGGTCTGTTTGTGAGTCTTCTATTCTGCTCCATTGGTCTGTGTGTCTGTTTTTGTGCCAATACCAAGCTGTTTTTATTACTGTGGCTTTGTAGTGGAGTTTGAAGTCAGGTATTGTGATACCTCCTGCATGGTTCTTGTTGCTAAGAACTACTTTGGCTATCCTGGGCTTTTTGTTTTTCCAGATGAATTTAAGGACTGATTTTTCTATGTCTGTGAGGAGCGCCCTTGGTAATTTCATGGGTATTGCATTGAATCTGTAGATCAGTTTTGAGAGGATGGCCATTTTGATGATATTTATTCTGCCTATCCAAGAGCATGGTAGATCCTTCCATCTTCTAAGGTCTTCATCGATTTCTTTCTTCAACTTTTTGTAGTTTTCCTTATAGAGGTCTTTAAACTCCTTGGTTCGGTTTATCCCTAAGTATTTTATTTTTCGGGGTGCTATTGTGAGTGGAATTGTTTTCTGGATTTCTTTTTCGGTGGAATTATGGTTGGCATACAGGAAAGCTTCTGATATTTTAAGATTGATTTTTGTATCCAGACACTTGGCTGAATTTGTTGATCAGTTCTATAAGTTTTTTGGTTGAGTTTATTGGGTCTTCTAAGTATAATATCATGTCTTCTGCAAAAAGGGATAGTTTTAGTTCTTCTTTCCCTATTTTTACCCCTTTGATTTCCTTCTCTTGCCTTATTGTGCTGGCTAGAGTCTCAAATACTATATTGAACAGAAGAGGTGATAATGGACATCCTTGTCTTGTTCCTGTTTTTAGTGGGAACACTAGCAGTTTCTCTCCATTTAATATGATATTGGCCGTGGGCTTATTGTATATTGCCTTTATGATGTTGAGGTATGTTCCTTCTATTCTGATTCATGTGATTTTTTTGTCTTTGATTCTGTTTATGTGGTGAATTACATGGATTGTTTTTCGTATGTTGAACCAGCCTTGTATCCCTGGGATGAACCCGACTTGGACATGGTGTATAATTTTCTTGATGTGGTTTTGAATGCGCATTGCTAGTACCTTGTTTAGCAGTTTTGCATCTAAGTTCATCAATGATATAGGCCTATAGTTTTCTTTTCTTGAGCTGTCTTTATTTGGCTTTGGTATTAATGTGATGTTGGCTTCATAGAATGTGTTTGGAAAGGTCCCGTTTCTTTCTATTTCACGGAATAGCTTGAGGAGTATTGGGATTAGTTCTTCTATAAATGTTTTTAAAATTCACTTGGAAAACCTTCTGGCCCTGGGATTTTGTTTGATGGTAAACTCTTTATTACTGTTTCTATCTCTTTGATTGTTATTGGATGATTTAAGTATTCGGTATCATCTTGACTCAATTTAGGAAGGTTATATGTGTCTAGAAATTTGTCAATTTCTTCTAGATTTTCCATTTTGTTGGAGTATAGGTTTTCAAAATATTTTCTGATTATCCTCTGTATTTCCATACTGTTGGTGGTAATATCACCTTTTTGATCTCTTATTTTGGTAATTTGGGTTTATTCTCTTTTTCTTTTGGTTAGGTTGGCCAATGGTTTATCTATCTTGTTTATTTTTTCAAGAAACCAGCTTTTGGTTTTGTTGATCTTCTCTATTGTTTTTTTATTCTCTATTTCATTCATTTCTGCTCTGATTTTCATGATTTCCCATCTTCTGCTGGTTTTGGGGTTAGACTGTTCTTGTTTTTCAAGGGCTTTGAGCTGTGTCATTAGGTTATTTATTTGGTGACTTTCCATTCTTCTTATATGGGCACTCAGTGCTATAAATTTTCCTCTTAGTACTGCCTTCAAGGTGTCCCAGAGGTTTTGATATGTTGTTTCTCTGTTTTCATTGATTTCTAGGAATTTTTTAATTTCTCACCTTGTTCCTTCTATGACCCAGTCTTCATTCAGCAATGTGGTGTTCAGTCTCCATGCGCTTACACAGTTACTTTGGGTCTTCCTGGAGTTTATTTCTAGTTTCACTCCATTGTGGTCTGAGAAGATGCAGGGAATTATGTTACATTTTTTTAATTTGCCGGTGCTCGCTTTGTGGCCGAGGATGTGGTCTATTTTGGGGAAGGTTCCATGTGGGGCTGAGAAAAATGTAAATTCAGCTGCAGTTGGGTGGAAGAGTCTATACGTGTCTAATAGGTCCATTTGGCTTATGGTATTCTTTAGGTCTGACCTTTTGTTTAGAAGAACAATCTAGAGATGTAAGAGGAGTATTGAAGTCTCCTAGTATTAGTGTATTGGGATCTATGTGTGTCTTTATATCATGCAGAGTTTGTTTTATGAAAGTGGCTGCACCTACATTTGGGGCATAAATGTTGACAATTGTTATTTCCTCTTACTGGATTGTTCCTTTTACTAGTAAAAAAAAATGACCTGCTTTGTCTCTTCTGATAAGCTTAGGCTTGAAGTCTAATTTATCTGATATCATGGTTGCTACTCCTGCTTACCTTCGAGTTCCATTGGCATGGATTACCTTACTCCAGCCCTTCACTTTTAACTTGTGGGAATCTTTGCTTGTAAGGTGTGTTTCTTGTAGGCAGCAAATAGAAGAATTCTGGGTTTTGATCCATTTTGCCATTTTGTGCCTTTTTATTGGGGAATTGAGACCATTTATATTCAGTGTGATTATTGAGAGATGATTTTTTATTTCTAATATTTTGAGTTTTGACTTCTGTTTGTGGTAGTGTTTGTTCCTCTTTGCTTAATTGTTTGCTTCTTAGAAATTATTGTTTCTCTGGTTCTGATGTTTACTCATTAATTATTCTTTGTAGTTAATCTCTTTAAGTATTTTCTCTAGTGCTGGTTTGGAAGACATAAATCCTTTCAATTTCTGTTTGTCATGAAAGGTTTTTTTATCCCCGTCAATTTTAAGAGAGAGTTTTGCTGGGTATGAGAATCTTGGCTGCAAGTTATTTTCTTTCAGAGTTTGGAATATGTTACTCCAGCCTCTCCTGGCTTTCATGACTTGATTTGGGAGGTCTGAAGTGATTCTAACCAGTTTGCCTCTATATGTCACTTGGCCTTTTACTTTTGTTGCCTTTAAGATTCTCTTCTTAGCCTCTGCATTAGTCAACTTGATTTTTTTTTTTTTTGCGGTACTGGGGATTGAACTCAGGGGTGCTCTACCTCTGAGCTATATCCTCAGCCCTATTTTTTATTCTTTATTTTGAAACCGAGTCTCACTGAGTTGCGGAGTGCCTCACTAGGTAGCTGAGGCTGGCCGCGAACCCGGATCCTCCAGTCTCAGCCTCCCGAATGATGGTATTACAAGCGTGCGCCACCACACCTGGCAGTCAACTTGATTATTATGTGGCATGGCGAATCTCTTCTTTGGTCTTGGCTTGAGGGAGTTCTGTATGTTTCCTGTACCTGTGTGTTGACTTCTCTTTCTATGTTTGGAAAATTCTCTGATATTATATCTTTGAAGAGATTGTTTATTCCACAAGTTTCAACTTCTAATCCCTCTTCTATGTCTATTATTCTTATGTTAGCTCTTTTAAAATTGGCCCAGATCTCTTCGATGTCCAATTCATACTGTCATTTTTTTTCTAAGTTATGCACTATAGATTCATTTTTGGAGTGGACATCCTCTAGGAGTGATATTCTATTTTCCATGTGATCTAATCTGCTGTTTATAGTTTGTATTGATGCCTTCATTTCGATTATTTCATCTTTCACTTCCTTCATTGCTTCTCTTTGGTTTCTTTTCAGGTTGTCAAATTCTTTGTTTATTTGTTCCTTTATTTCTTCCTTTAATTCTTTCCAATTTTCCCTGCTTTCTTTCTGAAAATTCTGTATTGTTTTTAGTATTACAGATCTGAATTGTTCTTCTGGTAATCTCTGCCATTGGTGAGATCTGTTATTGAGGGGTTGTGGTAGCTCATTGTTTCTTTGCTATTTTTCCTTCCCATGGTTCCCTTGCTCTTGAGTTTATATCTGTCGGGAAAATCTGATAATGAATATAGAGTTTTGAGTGTGGAAGTATGAAATGGCCTTGGTATGAGACAGGAAAAAGAGGAAAAGAAAAGAGAGAAGGTAAAGTGTTGAGGAGAGGAATATAGCTGGTGGAAGAGCTTGTAAAAGGGATAAAGAGGAGATTCAACAACCTAAGCAAGTAATTACAAAGCAAGTAATCATCTAAACAAACATAAAAAATCAAGGCAATACAAACAAAAATAGGGTAAAAACAGATAAAAATACTAAAACAAACAAAAACCCAAAGAACACAAAACAGAAGAAAAAAATACAAAAAAGACCCTAAAGTCTAAAAACAGCAACTAGACACTAAAACAGACACTTCTAGTTCATAAGTATCAAGCTTAAATTTTCTAGTGTGTCTCGGGATTTTAATTTTCTCTGTCAATGCAGACAGGGGGTTTTGTTGGTGTTATCTTATGTCTCTGGGCTCTCCACAGGGCCTGGTTGCATCTCTCTCCCTGCCTTTGC
Source organism: Graphiurus murinus (assembly GCA_004027655.1). NCBI lineage: Eukaryota > Metazoa > Chordata > Mammalia > Rodentia > Gliridae > Graphiurus > Graphiurus murinus. The sequence continues at coordinate 17,465 of PVLC010021526.1, forward strand.
TGTTGGCAGGTGTGCAGTCTAAATGTCGGGTCTTTCCAGGTGCCCTATGTGCACTGGGTTCTTCCACCCTTAGGTTCCTAAGCTCTAGAAGGGTGAGTGTTTGAGTCTATCCCTTGTATATGGACCCCGCACCTGGAGGTGCTGACTTACGGATCCGTGCTGCTGGGCCTGTTCCACCTCCGGTTCCCTGGGGACACCAGAGGTCACTGACCATCTGGATAACCGGCAGGAAGTTGGCTGAGTGGGGCTGGTGGTAAGATGGCCACCAGTTTGCAGCGGAAGCAGTCTCCCCTCTTCCTCCTGGGCTTTTTTCAGTGCCTCTTGTTGCCCCACTCACGTTTCTGCCCCTCTGGTTCATTTTCATTCTATCAAGAAACTGCATCTGTGGCAGCCCTATTTCAAGCTCTGCTGTGCAGACAGTCACCATTCCCTCTCTGCAGTGCAGCGACGCTCAAGGGCAGATCCGCAGGGGCTTATGCTGATCATCCTGTCCCACGTGTTCCAGTCACTGTGGCTGTTTCGTGGATCCCCGCCTGCTTAGGGTGTGGGGTCCTGGGGGTGCTCGCTCCATGCCTGCCTGGTCGCTGTGTGGAGTTTGTAGCTTGCGGCTTCTGGTTGATTACCACAGCTCCAAGTCCCGGCTCCACATCCAGACTCCTCTGCATGGCGGCGCCGGGCACCCAACCCGGCATGTGGCGGCGGACTTCCTTGGTCGGCCTGCTCCGCTTTCTGGGCTTTTTAAAGTTGAGGTTCGAATATCACTTTTTCGTTGTTATTTCCTTCAGTTAAAAGGCTCTTTTATGGTAAATTTTGTTCAAAATCACAGCGCCTGGGACAGATTGTTTCACTCAGGCACCATCTTGGATTCCTCTCCTCTACATAATACCTAATATTTCAACTGATTTTTCTCTTCTACAGAAAACTACAATGGAATAAATATATTAATTGTATGTAATTTAGACAGAAAAGTATTAAAATAATCATACTGATGTTGTTTTTAAATTATTTGGCTTTCTGAAATTTTATTTTATATCCCACTTAGTTTTGCAAGAAGTATAAGGCTTAAATTTATTTTTTCTGTTTTCATAAACAAGAAAATATATACTTGCTGATTAGGTTTGTAGTTGGTTGAGGGTGCAGAGAGGAGGAGGTTCTTTCAAAGAATTCAAATTGTTTTTACAAAACAATACACGTTATTTTTTTTAATTATTTTTTATTCATATGTAATGAAGGGAAGTTTTTTTTCTTCTGTCTTTTGCCAATCAGTGGTTTTTCCACTCAAGCAACCCTGTATTTATTCTGTAAAGAAAATCTATTCATGTGAAAAAATCTTGTTCTTCCAATTTTCATTTAATTTGCATTGATATCTTGGAAATATTCTGATATCTATTTTCCTTTCTCACTAAAAATGACATTTTTTCTCATGCTGCTCAAGTTGTAATGTCAGAAGCCTGATGCACACAGAGGAAGAAGGTAAAGAAATATTTTTTGTTCTATGAATTTAAGTTCAGAAGCAAAACAGATAAAACACCAGGGCAAAGAGAAACAACTTGATAGAGAAATAAGAAATGGAAAGTGGAAGGGAGAAATATTTTTACAAACTTCATTCAAAGGGAAGCTAAGTCTTACCTGAAGCTTCAAATGCTAGTCTAGGTTCAAATTTCTTGAAGCATTTCTCATTTCTAATTCACTGAGGAAGAACAAGCAACATAATACTGGACTCTATGCTTAAGTTATGAATACAATATTATATTGAAATTGTGTTAGCTACACACAGTGAAGGAAAAGTGGGCATATTTCTACACTAATAAAATGATTTAAGGGAGTATTAGCAAATCAAATTTCATTATCCTTTTTTTTTTAACAGTAGTGGGGATTGAACCCAGGGGCATTCCACCTCCAAGCCACACCCCCAGTCCTATTTTTTATTCTTTATTTTGAAACAGGGTCTCACTAAGTTGCGGAGAGCCTCACTAAGTAGCTGAGGCTGGTGGCAAACTTGTATCCTCTGGTCTCAGCCTACCAAGTAATGGAATTATAAGCGTGCTGCCACCATGCCCGGATTCTTCATCTATTTTTATATAAGATAAAATACAGGTTTCTTCTCCAGTGGAAGGTTATTGTTATAATACAAAACAACTGAAATTATTTCTTTTCATAATTATGTTTCTGTTCACATTCATGTTTTATGTAAGATTTATCGTCATGATGACTTCGTGGCTTTGGACAATAGGTTAGTAATATAAAGTTTTCTACTATGAAGTAGCAAAAACTATAGTGAGAGAAAGGAAGGAGGTAGTAAGGGAGAAGAATGGAGAGAAACAAAGGAAGAGAGGAGACAGACAGAGAGAGAAGATGAAATCCACAAAGTAAACTGAAAATATAAATAATTGATTTATATAAGTAACATCACTTTAAGTTACTCTAAATGGGCATTATATTCAACAAATCAATAATCTATGACAACTTAAAACAAAGTTTCTGTTGCCTTCTCCAGGGCCTGGTTCATCCTTCTTCCCCAATGCATAGATTCAGATACAAACTCAAAAAATAAAGCAACAGTGAACTTAGGCTTGTTTAAATTTCTGTATTGATAAGGACACAATATCAAAATAATTTCCTAATTATTTAAAGACAGCACATAAAAATTACTTTTGATCAGATAATGAACAGTTTGAATAAGTCTAATAAATGAGAGAATTTTTTTGTTTGTTGTTGTTTTTTTTGTTGTTTATTTGTTTTTTGCTGTACTAGGGATTGAACTCAGGGGCATTCTACCTCCGAGCTGTACCCCCAGCCCTATTTTTTATTCTTTATTTTGAAACAGGGTCTCACTAAGTTGCGGAGGGCCTCACTAGGTAGCTGAGGCTGGCTGCAAACCCAGATCCTCAAGTCTCAGCCTCCCAAATGCTGGGATTACAAGCGTGCATCACCACACCTGGCTAGAATCTTTGTTTTAATGAGTTCACCTATATCAATTTGTTTATTGTGGTAAAATATGCATAGTATAAAATTTTTAATTTTAATCATTAAATAGATTCACTGTATTGTGTAGCTAATCTCCAGAACACTTTCATCTTAAAGCTCTATTGCAACTGAGTGTGGTGGCACATGCTTGTAATCCCAGTATTTGAGAGGTTGAAACAGGAGGATTACAGGTTTGAGGACAGCCGTGGCTAGTAGTGAGACTTTTATCAACCTAGCAAGACCTTGTTTCAAAATAAAAATAACATAGAACTTGGGGTGTAGCTCAAAGTTAGGATGCCCCTGACTTCAATCACCAGTACCAAAAACAAAATTTAATTTTTAAAAGCTCTATACTCATTGTTTAGTGGCTATAAACATCTACTTATATTTATCTGTTATGGACATATGGTTTCCTTTTACCTTTTGGCTTCTAATGTTGCTATGAGCAAGAGTGTAATATCATGTTTTTGAATCCCTTCTTTAGGCCCTTAGAGTGTATATCCAGGGGTAGATTGCTGAGCCATACAATAATTCTGTTTTTAAATATGGAGGAATTGCCACAGTCCTTTCCCTTTGAAACTGCACCAATTTATATCCCCACCAGCAGTGAATAAGCCTGTTTTTTTTTTATTCTTGCCAGCACTTGTTTTATCATTTTTTGATAATAGCTCTCCTAATGGGTGTAGAATGGTCTATCATTGTGATTTTTTACTTTATTTGCTTTTCCCAAATGATTAGTGATGTGAGGCTTTTTTCATATGTTTATTTGCTTTTTTTTTTTTTTTTAGGTACTGAGGATTAAACCCAGGGGTATTCTACCTCTGAGCTCTACCCCCAGCCCTATTTTTTTTTTCTTTACTTTGAAACAGGGTCTCACTAAATTTTGGAGGGCCTCACTAAGTAGCTAAGGCTGAGACTGGCTACTAACCTGGACCCTCTGGTCTCAGCCTCCCAAGTACTGGGATTACAAGCATGTGCCACCATGCCAAGCCTTATTGGCTATTTTTATACTTCATTGAAGAAGCTTCTATTCAATACATCTTTGCCCATTTATAAAGAAAACATGTTGTTTTATTACTATTGAGTTGAAGTTATTTTTTTTTTTTATTGTTGGTGCATTGTAATCACGCATCGTGATGAAAGTCAGATACATGTATGTCCCATACATGCACATAGCACCTGATGAGCTTTCCCTTGGATACTATACCACTCTCTCTCCTTCCCTGTACCTGATGTTGAGACTTGCATTGATATTTTTATATGTATTCTGTACACAAAACCCTCACCAGAAATATCACTTGGATGTTTTATATAATTATGTTCTGTGGATTGGCTTTTCACTCTGTTAATAGTCATTTGACAAGCAACCCTTTTTAATTTTCACAGTCAAATTTATTTTCTTTTGTTTCCTGAGCTGTATGTATGATTCAACATGTGGTTGCTCTACCACTGAGCCACAACCTCATCTTTATTTTATTATTTATTTATTCATTTAATTTGAATATATGTTACTGGGGATTGAACACAGGAATATTCTAACTCTGACTTACACCCCAAGCCTAATTTTATTTTTTATTTTGAAACAGAATCTCAGCAAGTTGCAGAGAGCCTTGTAAATTGCTGAGGTTGACAGCAAACCTATGATCTTCCTATCTCAGCTTCCCAAGAACAGGGATTATAAGTATGTATCACCACTCCCAGTTTTATTTCCTATTTTGAAATAGAATCACATGAAGTAGCTGAGTGCCTTCCTAAGTTGCTGTGGGAAGTCACGAACCTAAAATACCCCTGTTTCAGCCTCCCAAATACTGAGATTATGAGTTTGTACCACTATACCCAGATATTGCCTGGGATTTTGATGTTATATCCAAGAAATCACTGTAAAATCAGAATTCATGAAGTTTTATATTTTACATTTAAGTCTCAGAGAATTGCCATATGGCTCTGCCATCATGAATGAGATCAGTGTCCTTGTAAAAGGACTTGACAGAGTCTGCCTGTCACTTCCAGGATGTGAGGCACAGCTACAAGGTGTCACTGATAAGGAATGGATCCTCACCAGACACTCAATCTGCTGGTACCTTAATCTTGGACTTCTCCAGAATTATAAGCCTAAATTTATGTTGTTTTCTGATGGTTGATTTTAAGGGTCCCCTGTAGATTTATTACAACTACCAAGTATGTTTTGAAAATATTTTCTGCCATGTTATGGTTGATATTTTCTTTCTCTCACTAGTTGTTTACACAGTAGAAGTCTTATTAATGAAGGCAAACTAATCAATTTTTTTCATGTATTGAACTTTAGGTGTGGTATCTAAAAACTTGTCAATCCCAAGGTAATTTTTTTATTATTTTATATTAAGCTCTGTGATCCATTTTGTATTTATTTTTATCAAAGATGTAAAATCTATCTATGTATGGGTTCATTTTTTAGCATATAAATGTTCAAATGTTTTAGCACCATTTTCTGAAAACACTATATTTTATCCATTGAATTTTTCCTTTATCAAAAATCATGTATTATATTTGCAGTGATCTATCTATCTAACCTATGTGATTATGATTACATGATGTAATGTATATGCAATGTATTCTTTTTCCTCTTTTTTTTTTGTGTGTGTGGCACTAGGGATTGAACCCAGGCATATTCTGCCTCTGAGCTACACCTCCAGCCCTTTTTATTTTGAAACAGAATCTCACTAAATTTCTGAGGATCTTGCTAACATTTTGAGGCTGTCTTCAAAGCTATGGTCTTTCTGTCTCAGTCTCCCAAGTACTGGGATTACAAGAGTGTGCTATCATGTAAAACATACTTATTTTTATAGTTAAATCTTAAAGCCATGTACTGTCAGTCCTCCAACATTGTTCTTTTTTTTTTTTTTGCGGTACTGGGGATTGAACTCAGGGGCATTCTACCTCTGAGCTATACCCCCAGCCCTATTTTTTATTCTTTATTTTGAAACTGAGTCTCACTAAGTTGCGGAGTGCCTCACTAAGTGGCTGAGGCTGGCCGCGAACCTGGATCCTCTGGTCTCAGCCTCCTGAATGCTGGGATTACAAGCATGTGCTACCACGCCCAGCTCTCCAACACTGTTCTTAATATAGTGTGAGTTTTTCTGGATACTGTATCTTTCTTTACCAACTTTAAATTTATTTGTTGATCTCTATATAATGGTTTTCTGGGAATTTGTTGGATTTATATTAAATTTTCAGATCATATTGACAAGAATGGGGACCTAACTCCAAACCACAGAATCTCTTTTGATTTCTCTCATGAGATTTGTGTAGTTTTCCACATATAGATCCTCTATATATATTGTTAGATTTGTCTTGTCTCAAACAGCATTCTCATCATTATAATCCAAAGCAACTGACCACACAACTTAAAGGAAGGAATATTTATTTACTCACAGTTTATTGGAAATTCTGAGTTCAGTCCATATGAGGCTCTTGTCTATGCTTCTCAAGGAATGGAGGCAGGAAGCAGAGACAGGGAGGGAGCAAGGCTGTACTCTCTTGTCATGAAAGCTGGAAGTGAGAGTGCAAGTAAGCAGGGGGATCCAAAGATACTAACACAATCCCTAAGGCCATACCACCATCAACCTAGGTTAGCAGACAGATAAATCCATGACAACCCTCATGACTTAACTATGTCAACCCTGAGCTCTTCAGGGTACATTCTATATCTGACCATAAAATGCCTCTTCAATTTTGAATGACATTATAAATATTACTGACATTTTTATTTTGAAATTCTAATTACTCATTTGTGGCATCTAAGAAAGCAAGTGGCTTTTGAGTATTAACCTTATATCTGCAACACTGCTGTATTAATTTCTTAGTTTAAGAATTTATTTTGTCAATTCTTTGAGATTTTCCATGTAGATTATCACATGATATGCAAAAATCAAGCATTTACTTTCTTCCTTCCTAGTCTGCATACATTTACTTTACCCCATTTTATTTCATTAGCTAAGAATTCTACTACTATGTTAAATAGTATTGTTAGAGTATAAAATTTTTTGCTTATTTTTCCCCATATTAGAGGAAGTGGCCATTATCTTAGACTTAGGTATTATAATAGCTGTAGGTTTTTCATTGTTTACTGTTGAAAAATATGGGCATAAGAAGTGCCCTGATAAACAGCAGGAACAGAATTTTGGGGGGATTAAGGTCTGGGAGGAGGCACCTGAACAGCATAGAGTCCATGAGAGTCAGGAACCCTTTCCTTACAGGCTAGGGGCATTTTATGGGCCATTAGGGGGGAGAGGGACTGAGGCAGGCATGTATTTCTCTGGTGGTTCAACAGCAGTTCAAGACAGATAAATTTGTGAGGCTAGAGGCTGGTTGATGGTCAGGGGTATTTTCCCACCACCCCATGAGTCTTTTGTTCTCAACTTCTTCCGGCTAGACCTCACAGCCATATCTCACAATACCCACATTCCAGAGGTTTTATAATAGTCATATTGGAACATCATATTAAATGGGGAAAAATTGCAAGAGTTCCCCCCTAAAAACAGGAATAAGACTGGAATTTCCACTATCACCACTCCTTTACAAAATAATACTTCAGACTCTAGCCAGAGCAATAAGGAAAGAGAAGGAAATAAAAAAAGAACAAATAGGGAACCTGATTCTGAGAACTGGGCACCTCAGTGGACCCAGGGACCTCAGAGAGCCGGTCAGGAAGCAAAGGAATCCTCCAAGTACCATCTCGGTGAGACCGCAGGCACAGTGCAGGCTGCGGGCCGCGGGCCTGGCGGAGCGGGGACCCGGGGCTGCGGAGGTGAGTCTGATTCCGAGAACTAGGCACTCCGGCGGACCCAGGGACCGAGGAGAGCTGGTCTGGAAACAAGGGAGTCCTCCAGGCAGCACCTCTGCGGGACTGCGGGCACGGCGCGGGCTACTGACCTCGGGCTGAGGGCTGCGGGCTCTGGGAATTGGGACCCGGGACTGCAGAGGTGAGCCCAGTTCCGAGGGCTGGGCACTGCGGCAGACCCAGGGACTGGGCATGACGTGGGCACCTCCAGACCCCCACGCTCCACCCAGGCGGGGCATTCTGCCACCCGACACAGTGATGGGAGCGTGTGGTGTGATCAGCCTAAACTCCAGCGGGACATATCCGGGGCTCCTCAACAGAGCCTAGGGGACCGACTGCACAGAAAGGCTGGAACCAGGAGGCAGCAAGCGCAACTGCTTGACAGATAGAAAGAGGAGTGGAACCACACAGAGCCCAGGAAAAACAAGGGAGAGGGTGCTGCGCACCGCGAACCTGTGCAGCACCTTGCGCGCCAATCCCTCCCATGCAATATCCTGCCAACTATCCAGCTATCCAGACCTCCATTGACCTATTGTGCCCCCCAACGACCATAGGGGAGGCAGACAACAACAGAGATAGGAGCAACAGTGATCAGTAGGTTGGATTGCACGGGCGCACCTGTACAAAGGATAGACTCAGAAAATTAGGCTGTGGAAGGAGCAGTGGGGATGAGCCAGATGCTGTGAGCGGCTAAATACACAGGGACACAGCTAACAGCCCAGGTGTGGCGTTGGCCCCGGATTTCCACGAACTACCCAGGTGGGGATTGCCGCAACACTCACAGTGACCAGAACCCCCCCCCCCCCGTGGAACAGTCGGCAGAAGCCCCCGTGGGCCAGTTGGAAGCTCCCGCGGGCCACTGTCTACGTACCATCCCAAAGATGGAGCAGTGAGCAACGGTGCAAAGGAGAGAAGAGCACAGGCGTGAATCCAGCTTCTTGACAGAAGGAAGAGAAGAAATACTGGAATCTCAAACACAAACTCGGAGAGGGGAACCTGCGCATGCTGGGAACAGCAGCTGCCATCTTTGCTGCCAGCCCCTCCCACCAACTTCTTGCTAGCTATGCAGATTATCATTGTCTGATCGTACCCCCAGCCATCAGAACGGGAACATGCTGAGCTGCAGGGAACCGTAAGTCGGGCTATGCGCACCTCGGGTGCAGGGTGCGGGACTCACAAAACAAAGGATAGACTCAGCCATCTGCCCTGCTAGAGCCTAGACAGCGCCAGAAGGGTGGAGGAACCCAGTGCTCACAGGGTATCTGGAAAGGCCTGGCTTTTAGACTGCTAAAGCAAAAATCAGAGACAGAGACACAGTCAGACCCAGTGGAGAATCCAGAGACATAAACTAGCAGTGGGCAATTCTCTGCCTGCACTGACAGAGCAAATTAAAATAAATAAATAAGTAAATAATGCCAAAGACACATGTGAAAATTTAAGCTCAGTGCTTAAGACCTAGCAGAGCTTTGGTTTTACTGTCTGTTTGTTATTTGTAGACTTGGGTTTTTTTTTTTTTTTTGGTTTCTGGTTTTGTTTTTTTCATTCTCTTTTGGTGTTAAGTTTTAAATTTGATCTGTCTAAACTGTGTTATTGCTTTGATTTGTTTATGTTTGCTTGGATGAATACTTGCTTTGTTATCTCTTGCTTAGGTCATTGAACCCCCTCCTTACCCCTTTTACAAGCCCCCCCATATCCCTCTCTGCTACACTTTATCTCCTCTCTTTTCTTTTCCTCTTATCCCTGTCACATATCAATATCTACCATCTCTAATCTTTACCCCCTTCTTTACCCTATCCCTGCATCTATTACAGTGACCTCTCACCCAAACTCTATCTCTGAACACACCCTGTCACCCCTAAACCCCAACTACAGAGATTGGACAAGAAAACTTGCAAGAACAGCAAAGATATAAATCGAAGAACAGGGGAATCATGGGAAGGAGAAATAACAAAGAAACAATGAGCCACCACAACCCCTCAATAACAGATCTCACCAACCCAGAATGTCAGAGACTACCAGAAGAACAATTCAGATCTTTAATACTAGAAACAATACAGGATTTTCAGAAAGAATGTAGGCAGAGCTTTAAAGAAATAAAGGAAGACATAAAGGAACAAATAAACAGAGAATTTGAAGACCTAAAGATAAACCAAACAGAAGCATTGAAGGAAGTAAAAGATGAAATAATCTAAATGAAGACATCAATGCAAACTATAAACAGCAGATTAGATCACATGGAAAATAGAATATCACTCTTAGAGGATGACCAAACTAACAATGAAGCTGTAGTACATAACTTAGAAAAAAAAATACGACAGTACGAATTGGACATCGAAGAGATCTGGGCCAATTTTAAAAGAGCCAACCTAAGAATAATAGGCATAGAAGAAGGATCAGAAGTTGAAACTTATGGAATAAACAATCTCTTCAAAGAAATAATAACAGAGAATTTTCCAAACATAGAAAGAGAAGTCAACACACAGGTTCAGGAAACATACAGAACTCCCTCAAGACAAGACCAAAGAAGAGGTTCTCCACGCCACATAGTAATCAAATTGACCAATGTAGAGGCAAAGGAGAGAATCTTAAAGGCA